>PVKA01010146.1:0-65459 GCA_004027165.1 Ctenomys sociabilis | reverse complement strand
ATGGAGTTTGCTACAGAGGAGGAGGCTGCTAATCAAGCCACAGGACATCAGGCTTGGAACAGAGACATGTTGCTCGGCCAAGGCCGTTTCGCTAATGCGCAAACAGGCTACCCACCTCAAGTTTACGAACAGATTAACAAAATTGGCATTAAAGCATGGAAAGCCATGCCAAACAAAGGGGAAGTGAGCGGTAATCTTACAAAGATTTTACAAGGCCCCGTGGAACCCTTCTCTGACTTCGTAGCTAGGATGATGGAAGCAGCGGGTTGAATATTTGGGGATCAGGACATGGCGATGTCTTTGATTAAACAACTTGTGTTTGAACAATGCACTAAAGAGTACCGAGCAGCCATCACCCCTTATAAAAATAGAGGGCTAGAGGCCTGGATGAAAGTTTACAGAGAACTGGGGGGACCCCTGACCAATGCCGGTCTAGCGGCAGCGGTGGTTCAGCTGGCTCAAAACAAAAGAGGAAGCCAGGAACCCTGGGTGCCTGTTTTAAATGTGGAAAAAAGGGGCACCTGAAAAGGGAAACAGCAGAGCCCACTGGGCCACGCCTGGCCCAGCCTGGGGTGTGCCCTAGATGCAAGAAGGGAAAGCATTGGGCCAATGAATGCCGCTCAGTAAAAGACAAAAAGACAAAAAGACAAAAAAAAAAAAAAAAAAAAAAAAAAAAAAAAAAAAAAAAAAAAAAAAAAAAAAAAAAAAAAAAAAAAAAAAAAAAAAAAAAAAAAAAAAAAAAAAAAAAAAAGCCAGGCGTGGTGGCGCACGCCTGTAATCCCAGCACTTGGGAGGCTGAGACAGGAGGATTGTTGTGAGTTCAAGACCAGCTTGAACTACAAAGTGAGATTAAGGCCATCCTGAACTGCATAGTGAGACCCTGTCTCAAAAAGAAAATAAATAAATAAATAAGAAAGAAAAAACGAAAAGGGGGAGTTGGCTGCGGCCGTACCCCAAAGGAGAGACTTTCTCTAGCCTTATTCACCATCAATTTTTTAAATTTGGACGCTCAAGGGCGTTCCGCAGCTGACAGGCATTATGAGCCTGGCGGTGCCTGCAGAGGCATGGTAAAATGGAAAGACATTTTAACAGGCCTCTGGCGAGGGCCTGACCCCATGCTGACTTGGGCACGAGGGGCTGTTTGTGTTTTCCCTCAGGACCAACGAGATCCGGTATGGGTACCTGAACGCCTGACCACAAAGGCCCAATATGAAAAGAAGGACACCACCAATGAAAAAGAAAGTGCTGCTGGTGATCCTCACGATGTTCCCGATGCTACAACAGGGGACATCAGAGCTGAGATGGGGAATCCTGTCGGTGTTTCCAAGGCCAATGACGGTTCGCCATAATGCCAGACAATTGGATTGGGGAATTTGATGGCCTAATGGAACAGCTGAGAGTGACCATCGTGACTGTGAACTATTAGCAGAGGGCCTGGTTTCATGTTTCTCCATCGCCATGAATCACCTGAAAGAGTGGGCGGGAATGGAAGCTCTGGCTGGCCTGATGGTGCTGATATCCTTGGTTTGCCTGTGGTGCATCTGCCGTGTTAGGTTCCTTCAGTGTCGTGGTACAGCCATGATAGTTCAAGCCTTTACAGCCATTGAGACTGGACAGTCCCCTAGTGTATGGCTGGCCACCTTACACAAATAGTTTACCGGCACAGGGTGCGAGGCAAAGCACTGCACGTGGAAACCGGAGTGCGCAACCGGAATCCATGGAGAGCATGCCTGATTGCACGTGGGTTCGATGCTTTCCACCCCACCCCTGTGAAAAAGGGCATCGGACAGCGCTGACACTCCCTGGGTGCAATGCACCTGGGCAAGAGTCGACCTCTGTCCTTGCACAACAGGGATCGGGCCTCTGTTCTTCCCTGTTGCTATAAACAAAAAGGGGGAACTATAGAGAGCTTCCAATAGCCATGCCTTAAAGACACAGCCACACCTTAAAGACGGCGCTGGCTTCCGCCTTCCACCCCCACCTGGGGGTGAGTGCTCTCTATAACAACTTCTCATTTGGCTAAGGCTAAGACTAGGGTGTTGCTTCCGTGTACCTGGACCTATCGGCTGTGCCCACGTGTCACTCCAGGATTGGACGCCTTGTGGTATATAGCTTGGGGCGGGCTTGCCCAGGGAAAAAGAGACTAGAAGCAGCAGCAGGGAGGAGCGGCGGAGGAGTGGAGCAGGCAAGCAGAAGAAGATTGTATAGGGGTCCTGAATAAACCGCGGAAAGAAGGGCTGGTTGTCGCCTCTTCCTTGCCGACGAGGTTGCGCGCGACAACAGCCCAATTAAGAAGAAAAGATAAGGGACAGGGAGACATCTGGGTGATCTAAGTGCCTGACTGGCAAGCACAAGGTCCAGAGTTCAATCCCCGGTATCACATGCCATTCTGACACCAGAATCAGGTGTAGCGGCACATGCTTGTAATCCCAGCGCTGGAGAGGCTGAGACAGGCAGATCACTACAAGTCTGAACTGCATAGCAAAACCCTGTTTCAATAACAAAATAAATTTTAAAAAGAGAAAAAAAGATAACTTCAGAGTGAAAAAGAAATTTAAAATACAAAGAGATTAAGAGAATTAATGGAATGCTGCATACCACTTTATATCAATAAAATTTTTAAATCTAGACTACAGATGTCATGCCAAATTTTAAACTTAAGGTTAATTTTATAAGCCTGTTGCATTCAGCCTACTATATCAAATAATTCCTAATTCTCATTCTTTTATATGGTTAAAAATAACATTCAAAATTCATTTTTTTCAAAAGTAACATATAACCCAAATTTCAAGTCAGAATAAAGAGGAAATTACTGAAAATTCTTAAGAGCAGAGGTATAAAATTTTAAAGTATTGGCAAAGCAAAACCTGTAGCCATCAGATACAGGACTTATTACTAGGACCTGTGTGACACCGAGCAAGTTATGTTACCTTTCTCTATTACGATTTTATTTGCACAATGGCCATCTACATCAGAGGGTTGTTATAAAGATTAAATAGACAGCAGAGACCCTAATGGCAAATGTTCAGTAGTATAAGCTAACATTATCATCACCCCAAGAACAGCAACAAAAACCATATTTCACTATATTATCATAAAGGGGAAAATAAAGTATATCTGCACATATGATACTTTTCAGCAGTGGTTAAAATGAAATAGTGGGGTATGGTGGTGCATGCCCGTAATCCCAGCACTGGGGTGGCTGGGGCAGGAGGATCATTGCGTGTTTGAGACCAGCCTGTTCTACATAGTGAGTTTAAGCCCAGTATGCACTACATAGCAAGACTACCTCTTTAAAAGACAACAACAAAAAAGTACCAAAAGCCAGTATCTTTAAGAGTAACAAAATCTGATAGAAAAGCCTTTCTGTAATAACGTACTAGTATATCATATCTAGGAACAACTTAATGAGAATGGTAGAAAATTATAAAACTATATAAAATTTTGAACATAAAATACACTGTAGTATCAACTATCTCAGCATCTTTTCCTAACCATACAATCTAGAAATGCAGCATCTCTTCTAGTCATCCTTAACCTCCCTCTTCACATTCAGTCAGCAAAGGCTGCTCATCTGACCTCATACGCTTTCTCACAATTCATCGCCTTTCAAACTACATAATTCTCCTAGTAATGCTTTACAATATCCAACAATTGAGTCTTCCTATTTCTAGGCTTCTCCCTTTCAAAAGTAACCAGTCTAGTACCAAACTAGATCAAACAGGCTCCAGTTTAAAAACAGATCACCACACTCCAGCACAAAGCTAATAAAACCTTCAGTGATCTGGCTTTAGTTTCATCGTCAGTTTCTTCTCCCTTGGAGGAAACTTTAAATATGGTTTCCTGTCCCTCAAATTAGGGTATATAAGTATCAGTGACTAAAAAACCAGAGCTTCTGACAGCTACACATGATACATTTTACTATACACCAATTTTATGAGAAAAATTTTTATGAATGACATTGATATCCTGCTGGTCCCACTCCCAGGGCATTCTGACACAGCGTTTGAGAATGCGGATGGTAATGTGCGCCTGTAATCCCAGCTCTTGGGGGGCTGTAAACAGGCGGATCAGAGTCCAATCTAGTAGTGAGACCCTGAACACCCTGTAGATCCTTCCCTAAAATACAAAAAACAAAAACAAAAAACAAGAAGGAATGCAAAATTTGCCTGCTGAAATTAAAATGCAAGATTCCAAAGAAAGTTGGCACAGCTGTTTTGAGCTAGGCATTCAAAAAAAAATGATGCTGCACTTACCACAATAGGTGGAAAGTTGAACACTCTTAAACTTATCAATGACTGTAATTAATAGAGATAAGTTTAATTATGTCAGAAAACGGTTGTTTCCTTCTGCAGTACTGGGGATCAAATCCATGATCTTCACACTGCACTACATTATCCAGCCCCTTCTGTTTTGAAAATGGGCTAATACCCCGGATCTGGACTTACTCATGATGCTCCTGCCTCTGCTTTCTACAATGCCAAGATCATATGCTGGGGGCTGCCACACCTCAACTCTGCCTTTCTTTGTTGTTCTCATAGCCCTTCGGCTCCTTGCTGTTTCTGGCATATTGTCTTAATTTCACTTTGAGTCTCTGTCCTACTTATTCCTTCCAAAAATCTTTTCCCCTAATTTCTTCAAGTATTACTCTAAGATGGACTATCCTGACGTCCACGCTTTTTGATTATTTTGGAGAACAATTTTTTTCTCCCTATCATTTATTTATAATTTATAGCTTTCTCACTAGCATGTGCTATACACCAAGTAAAATTTATTTTATTCACTAACTCTCTAGTACCTACAACTTTGTATCACCCACTTTGTGTAATGTCAATTATTCATGGAAGGAAGGTTATGAGAAAAATATTACACTTAACTTACTGAGACTGAAGCAGCGAGAACTTGCCATGAGTTACAACCAGCTGCACTCGCTATCATTGATGATTCTGCTCATTACGTTAGCTTTTTACATTTCCCTTCTTAGCCATTCCGTCGCTGGAGAATACTAATGGGTCTTTTTGCCTAGATGCAATGTTAGTGCATTTTGACAAGTTAATACAACATAAATCGGCATATGAATACATCAGGTATCCCCAAAATTTTACATAATCGTTTAAACTGGCAAAGTTATTTTCAGCTTTTTATTTTAAATTGATTTTAAAATAAACCTAGCCTTTAAAAAGTAGTGATGCAAAAATCACGTTCCCAGGATTGACAAAACATGACTTGTGAATGACTCAGGAACATGGAGTTGCACGCTGTTTACAAACCCCTATAACCTGGTTTCCAAAACCTTCACTCTGCTCCGTCCAGGAGGCGTCGAGGCACTGCAGCCTCACCACCTACACATGCAGCTGCGGCCGGCTCCGTCCCACCGACGCGGAACCGGGCCCGTCCGCGCGCCTTGGCGCCAGCGAGGACGCCCTCCAGCCGTACCTGGCCCGGAGTCGCCCGGGGAGCCTGTCCCGTACCGTGCCTCGCTAGGGGCGGCACCAACTCGCCTCGGAATCCACGTTACTTCAGGTGCACCTCAAGAAACGCCCATTGGCAAGCCCTAGGGGCGCGCGCCGCTCAGAAAGGCCCCGCCCATGTCGCCTGCACAGTGGCCCGAGGCTCCGCGTCCGGACTAAGTGGAAGCGCCCATTTGTCTGGCAAAGGATGACGCACAAAGAAAAACCAGCCCCCGGGTATGAGGGCCAAAGACAACACGGGAACAGAGCCCACGGGGAAGCCCGAATTCCTGGCGCCCCAACCGCCCTTCACAGGCTAAGCCGCAAACACGATTCTCGCGATACTCTCGTCTTCTCGCAGCTCAAGCTGAAACCTCGCGGCCTCTTGGGCTGGGGGCCAAGGAGCGATGTTCCCGGCCCACTTCGCGGACCCGGAGAGCCCCTCAAGGCCGACCCCGCCGCGCGCGCCGCCCGGACAGCTCCCCCTAGCCGTCTAGGAACTTCCGGATCCCAACCGGAACCGGAACTCTAAAGCGCGGTGGAAGGGGTGGGGCTGAAAAGTCAAAAAAAAGCGCGGCGACAGCTGGTGGCCTTGGTGGGCCGGGCGCTGGTGGTCCCTGGGTGGGACGGGCACCTGCACCGATGGACTCCACCGCCTGTCTGAAGTCTTTGCTCCTAACCATCAGTCAGTACAAAGCTGTTAAGTCCGAGGCGAACGCCACTCAGCTCTTGCGGCACTTGGAGGTGAGCGTTTTTGGGATTCAGGACAAAATGAGCCTTTCCCCCTGAGGAATCCGTTCTCGGCCTGGCCAAGGAGCGGTTCCCCAGCCGGGGCAGAGAGGACCGCTCCAGGACCCCCGCTGTCGGCTTCCGCTGGTCGAGACCCCTGTCTGCGAGCAGGTGGCTGCGCCGGGGTCGGGAGCGATCAGAGTCTGGGAGACAGCGTGAGAGGGACAGGGCGGTGGCTTCGGGAGCAGTAGGTGGAGAAAAGTAGGACCCGCTATTTTCTCTTTGGCTTTTTTTTTTTTTCTTTCGAAACCAAACTCTTCCAATATACAGTGATTGCGTGACCGAGGTAGCGGGGAGGAGTCGTGCTTCAAACTTTTGGTTTCAAGTACGTCATAATTTCAGGTTTTGTTTGAACTAGCGTTGAATAGGAAGATAGTATTTCAACTTTTATTGCATTTAGAGCAGCAGCTTGGCTAGTGTACCTTTTTCTTCACTAAAAATAGGTTGCCCATGTAGATTTAATCCTAAAATATTGAATTATTTTCAACTTTTTTCCCTTAGAGCCTGGTGACTTTGCCTATACTCTTCTGTTTTAGTCTTAATCTTCTGGTATTTGTTAGGCGTTTCTGGAATTCAAAACAACATTAACCTCAGTTTAAATTAAAAATCTAAGTTTAAAAGAAGTTCATTTTAATTCATTGTCACAGCTTTCCCTATGTTAACATAGAACTGAACAGAGTTTTAAAATATATTCCATTTGTTACACTAACTGTATGGCAAAATGCCGATGAAAGATTAACAATACTTGCACAGTACCTGCGCAGTATTTAGTATTCTGATTGTGAATGCTATAGCAACATCAGTCTTTAGAGAAAATGAGATGTAACAAATATGTCCTTGTTCTCTTAAGTTCATTGATGTTTCTCACAACTTTAGGTGCAATTTTTTCTTTTTCCTTTTTTTTTTTTTTTTATAACCAGGAATCGAACTCAGGACCTTGCACTTGCCAGGCAGGCAGTCGTGCAACTAAGCAGTATCCCTTAGACTCTCACAACGTTAAGTACCCCTCAGCTAAAAGCTTTTTGTTTTGTTTTGTTTTCAGACATTTCCCCACCAAAGACCCAGCAAACGTAGTAAGAAACCCTCAAACCAATTTTCAATTAGAATACAACATTTGGGACTTCGTGAGCTAATACCTTTTAAGAATTAGGAATTAGCCTTTTCGAAGTACTAATCTGAAGCATAAAGAAGTTTTTTTCTGGATTTTTGAGTTCAGTGCTATTGTGAGAAGATTTCAAAGAAATTTGGAATAGCTGAGCTTTGAATGCAGTCATTTCTAAACTTTTCAAAGGGATTTAGAAAAGACTTTTACTGTTAATGCTAGGACACAAACAAGATATTGTGGCTTGAAGATATTGCTCCAGAAAACTTCATTTTTGTAATTGGGAGTATACATATGGCACATAAAATTTCAAGCAAAGAGCTTGGAAGCTTTTTTTCCTTTTTACATAGATATATCCTCAAATAGGTGACACAAAATCTTGATATAGACCATTTCCAGGCTCCATGTGGTCTTTTGCATTGTCCTGGAAAATTTAAGTGACGTGACTTAGCATATATATTTTTTCAGTATAATCTATGAAATTCATTTAAGTTGTACGAGTACCAGTACTTCATTCTTTTTTATCTTATAGAATTCGATTGTATCAATTTACCACACTGTACATATAGTCTGTTATTCTATTCCATGTTTGTATATAGATACAATATAGGGGAAATAAATGTGACACCCAAACTGTTAAACGTACCAGTAGGTTAAGTTCATGTTCCCCAAAATTAAAGAATGAATTCTGGGGAACAGTGGAGGTTAAGAGTAAGAAAATTTATTGGGGAATAAAAAACAGATTCTGAGATACAGGAGGAATCCTAGGTGAGTGGCTATGGACCCTGTTTTATGGAGGAAGTTTTATGGAGCAAACCACAAGATGGGCACAACTTGGGAAAAATTGGTGAACCAATAAGATCACAGGTTTGGCCATGTAGGTAATATTGATAATGAAGAAGCAGGTCAGGTAGCAAGTGTACTTGGAAAGAAAAAGGTCCTTTCTAGGAAGAGAGAAAGAGTTTTCGCCACCTACTCGGTTGAGTGATGTTAATATAATTTATTGTTTATCTCTTGGAAAGGCATGTAGGCAGGTCATTTTGTCTTTAACTTGAGGCTTGACGGCCAACAGATACCAGACCACAGTTATATGTGTTTTCACCTCTGTATTGAATCATTTGAGGAACTAGCCTGTCTGACAGCCTGTGATATTTATATATGATTGATAGATGGGTAGATAAATTTGTTGTTTCTGGTTCTAAATGGAATTATGATTATAATTTATGAAGGTTTCATAATTTTTGGTGGATATATGCATTCATCTTATATACCTAGGAAGGGAATCATTAAGTCATAAGTTAATAGACATACTTTCAGTTTTAGTTGAAACTGCTAAATTTTCCAAAACAGGGCCAGTGTGATAGATCAGTAGAATAAGTGCCTGCCTGGCAAGCACAGGGTCCTGAGTTAAAAAAAAAAAAAAAAAAGTCTATAAAATTTACCAATCCAAACCAATTCTTGGCATTTCACAGTTCTCAATTTTTGCCATTTTTTGAGCAATATTTGTATTTTTGATGATGAATGTCTTTGTGCACACTTTGTCAGAGCAACTTTGAGGATACAGAAATGGGTTCCTGTGAGGTCCTGCTACCATGCTTTGTCCTTGTAGACACATGCACAACTTGAAGTTTGCATTTTTTTATTGACAGCTATTTCTTTTACTCTACTAATTTTGGGACTAGTGATTAAAACATAGATTCAAGGACAAAGCTCCCTGGGTGTGAATCCCAGTTGTGTCCTAGGACAACAGTGTACTCCTCAATTACTCATCTGCAAAACAAAATTAATAGCACCTACCTTATAGAGTAATGAGAAAGAAGAATTAGTATATGTAAAGTACATAAATCAAGGCCAGGGGCAATGTGTGCTATAAAAGTATTAAGTTATACTTGCACTGAAACATGTACTGTATATGAGGAAAGGCAGAATTTAGTAAGCAAGCTTGTAAATTTTTACCTTGAATGGTATTCAATAATTGTTACTTGTCAGATTACTTGTTTATGGTGTTTTAAAACAAAATGTCCAGCTGGTGAGATAGCTCAGCAGACAAACTGCCTGCTTAGGCAAGTGCCTAGACCAGGATTCAATCCCCAGTACCTCATGTTGCACTGGCCCAGGGCACACCAATCTTGGTGGGTTGGTGGCGTCAAAAATGCAATTTAAAATGTTTTCAGCGCTGGGGAGGCTGAAAACAGGATCACTATAGAGCCCAAGCTGCATAAGACCCTGTACCAATACATAAAAAAAAATAATAATAATGCAAAACAAACAAACTCAGAAAATGTCTTAATTTTCTGGAGGGTCCATTTACCAGTAGGTGAAAGAGGAGTATTCATTCAGAAGGTTCTCTGCCCTAAAATAATCATTACCATTATTGTAACTTACAGACATTTACTTTAGTAATGTTAAAATACTCCTTCAGAACAGATACTGTACTGTTTATCAGCAATGCTTTAGTAAAAAACTTACATAGATGAGTAATAAAAGATGTAAAAAAGGTTAGGATACGGGAACTCTCCTGAGGCCTAACCTTTTGAAGTATTTAAGGCAGGTTTAGTCTGATTCTAAAGTAACCAATGGCAATTGTTTCTGTGGAAAAAGATGCTTTGTGGTATAATTGTAAAGCATTTTGAAAATCCAACTGGTTTTGATTTTTAATCCCATCTTTATACTCATGTAATCTGCCTCAGGTATAAGAAAAGAGTAAAAACAATACACAAAAATAAAAACTTTGCCTATTTTTGCTACATTAAAATCCTTTTTGAACTTTCTTTTAGCATTGGGGCTCAGCTCTTATCTCCAAAAAGGAACAGTTTGATAATTAGCCTTTCAGTTTGTTTTCCAGTCTCTTGCATCAATGTGAGTGGAATGAGTAAAGAATAGTTTATTTACAAAATAAATATTGGTAGTAAGGTGTAGAAGATAAGTATTGCTAGATAGTCAAAAGTTTGTCAACCCATTAAATAGAAGCATAATGTACCATACAATAGTTGTAAATTTAGATGGTGTAGGAAAAGTCTCCTAGAGAAAATCAATTGAAACTGAGGTCCAGATCAGTTGGTACTAAGGGAAGGGTTAAAACATGGCATGTGTGAATTTTCTATATTGTAAAAGAAAATTACAATGGCATTTTGAAAAAAAGATTTTTTTTAATTATGATTTTATAGGTAATTTCTGGACAAAAGCTGACACGACTGTTTTCATCAAATCAGATACTACCAAGTAAATGCCTGAGTTGCCTTGTAGAGCTACTTGAAGATCCAAACATAAGCACTTCATTGATTTTAAGTGTTATCAATTTGCTGTCTCAACTAGGTAATGCATTTAGTTTTTCTTTTTCAGTATTTGGATAATGTATGAATGTATCATTTTCTAAAGTACAGGTTTAGTTACAGTATCTCTGAAAGAACAATTTATATTTAAGAGATGTGTTCATGAAGAAACTTTTCAGAATTAATATGTTGTGCATCTCTTGGAGGGAAATTCATATATGTATGTATACATATAAAATATATATATATATGTATGTATATATACTTAAGTTAAACCAAAAATCTAAAGCATATCAAAAAAGTATATATATATATAATATTATTATTATTATTATTTTTTTTTTTTTTTTTTTTTAAGTTAGACCAGGAAGTCTAAAGCATATCAAAAATTTTTTCTTCTGCAGAAAGAAATAAACTTTGGTAAATGCTTGGCTGTTTTTGAATTGAAAAACAAAAAACCCACGTATACATAATGCCACCCTTATATAAAACAACTCTGAATCATAGCTACCAAAGAATCATTTTTCTGTGATAGAATAAATTTTATCCTTAGAACTAAGGATAAAAATGTGATTTTTTCTTATAATTCTTTTATTTTCTCATGTTTCATTTTGACATGTATTTATTTAATGATCATATACCCCCATTCCCTATTTATGAATGAGGGGAAGGTGAGGTTGTGTTTTCTGTGTATAAATATAAAATTATGTATAGCATAGAAACTACAGTAATCTACAATATACATTATCCAGTAGAACAGTACAACTTTCTTACAGTGATAGAAATGTTCCAGATCTGTCGTCAGTTACTACTTCCCACATGTTTTAAGTGTAGGTAGAGTAGCCTAAGGAACTGAATTTTTAATTAATCTAACTTTAACCATATGTAGCATTGTACCTACCAAGTTAGCATAAATATAGAGAGTAAAATGGAATGAATATTTACCTACTACCACATTCTTGCTTCATCATTTCTGACTTTGGGAATATCTCATTTAATACTTATTTTTTTCTTTCCAGATTTTTTTCTCTGTTACAACAAATTTTAGATAATTTGTTGGTTTTTAAAATGCAAATGCTTGTTAAACATGAGGTGATATTTCTCCCAATATCAGTCTTTTTAGTAGATGTTTAGTACAGTAAATACAGGGTACTATACTTGATTCAGATCTTGGCCGCCTTTCTTATTTTGGTTTGTTTTTGGTTTTGTTTGATGGGATCTCACTATGTTGTGTAGGCTGGCCTTAAACTTGCCTTCTTACCTCTCAGCCTCCTCAGTGGATGGGATTATAGGAGCATGGCACCCAGCCTGGCAGATTTTTTTTCTTTTTCAAGTTTTTACTATTAGACTATAGCACAGTTAACATTATTAAGGAATTTTGACCAAATATTAGTATATTTCTGCTGGAGAGATTCCCTGAAAGTTTTCCATGCCTTTTTTGAATTTGATAGTCATTATATGTGCTAAATTACTTTCCAAAATGACTCTACTTCATTATCTGCCAGTGGTGTATATGAAAATGCAACTCCGGGGCCAAGGACATGGCTCAGTGGAATACGCGCTTCTCTGGCAAGTGCAAGGGCCTGAGTTCAATCCCCAGTTCCACCAAAAAAAAAAGAAAGAAAATGCAACTCCCTTCCAAATTTAAATATATTAAATTTTAAGTGATAACCCATTATTTTTAAGTATATTGGTTGATAGATTTTATATTTAAAAGGCTTCTAAAAGTTGAAGTGATAATAATGACAAAATTTCTACAAATAGTAAAGCAAAGTTTGTTTTTTTTTTTTTATATTCCCCTCCATAGCAAAACCATTTGAACTTCTCAATTGGGAGACAAGAGTACGTAAAATAAATTCTGAATTATTTTTCTTTATCCATGAAGATCTATTGTGTTTTGTGTCATTTTATGTTAATTTACAGCTGTAGACAATGAAACTAGAGACTGTCTTCAGAATACCTACAACCTGAGCAGTGTGCTGGCAGGAGTGATTTGTCGCAGCAGCGCTTGCCATAGTGACTCAGTATTTTTGCAGGTACATAGACCAATACAGTTGCCTCTCACTTTTAACAGCTGTTCCCCTTCTTTATTCTAGGTTAAAATTGTTAATATCTTCTATAAACTGCTAATTTGTGATGTATGTGAAAATAAACAGCATGATCAGGCAGAATTCTTGTCTTTGTTAGTTGGACACAAATGTACTACTGTTAAATGTTTCTAGAGGAGGAACTCTTACCCATATCTGGCACCATTATTGAACAAAAATATATGTTGCAACTGCTTTGACTTATAAGTACAGATGTCTACATTTTGAAATGTAAGCTCTTCATATTAAAATTACAATTTGAACTGGCTTCTAGTCTGTTGAAATATTCTGCAAAACTTGGAAGTTATGATCACAGTATTTAGCATTAGTTCAAAGCTCTGAAAACCCTTAAAGCCATTATATTTTATTGAGTCTTAAAATGTAAGCTTTGCACCGAGGCAATTTAATAGCCAGTGAGTTTTATCCAAGGCACAATTATTGCTAACTGAATCTTAAAATGGAATCAATTGAAAAATGTTACCAATTAAATGATACACAAATTGATGTACAACATATGTGTTTCAACTTGCATTGAATTTTAAGACAGATTCATGAACAAATTTATGATTATGTCAATGAGATTTAATATTATGAAACACTTGATGCAGGTGCTTTAGAAAGAAAAAAGGTTTATTTAGGTCATAGTCTGAGAAATTTGAGGGTATGTCATCTGCATCATCTCAATTCCTAAAAAGGCCCTTAAATCTGCAGCTACTTCATAACAGATAGCAATGATAAGAGAATGATCACATCCCAAACCAGGAGCAGAGAGGAAGAATGGGGTCAGGTTAACTTCTTTATAACCTCACAAGAACTGTCAACGATATCACGAAAGAAATGCTTAATGGTCCAGATGACCTAAAGACCTTCAACCAGGCAGCCCATACCTCCAAAAGGATCCATTGTCTCAGTAAGAGTACTATGGGGATCAAATCATAAATTACAGTGAACATTGGGGTCAGAAACCACACAATAAGATATTTTGTTTGTGAAAATGTGTGAATTGAGACAGGAACCATATCTTGTATGCATTTGAAAAGGGAAACAAAAAGAAATGCAAGAATTTATGTCCTAACCTTTACCAGTAAAATGAGATATGCTCAGCATATAAATCAGACCTACAAGTTAAATTAGTATTACATGGTTTCTCTTATATGAAAAACCCAAAATGTAAATAAAGAATAAAAATAAAAAATAATGGAAAATAGATCTGTGAAGTAGGAAGGAGAACAAGAGATGGAGGATAAGAGGAAAGGAAAAAGGGGATGGAAAAATAAAGAATTTAAAAATGGAGAACAAAGGGGCTGGGGAGATAGCTAGGTGGCATAAGTGCGTGCCTGGCAAGCACAAGCTCCTGAGTTTGATTCCCGGTACCTGAACAAAAAAAAATGGTTAACAGTTTTGGAACTAGGAAGGTAATTGAAATACAAGAAGCCGGGAGGAGTTGGGGAGATGAAAAAGAAGTAAAAGATGTTATGTATGTGTACCAGTTCCCCACAATAAATGTAATTGTTATGTACTGTAAACATGCACTAATAAAAAAGCATATTCGTAATAGTCCATTCTTGCATGTTTTTGTATGTTTCTATTGATAACCATATTCTTATTCTTAGTGCATTCAACTTCTACAGAAGTTAACATATAATGTCAAGATTTGCCATTCTGGTGCCAATATAGATGAATTAATTATATTCCTGATAGATCACATGTGAGTATGCAACCAAATAGGTAACCAATAATAAGCTGATTTATTTTTAAAGTTAAATTATATGATATATCAACTTTCTTTTAAGCTGAGTAGGGCTAATTTATATTTAATATATATATTTACATTTTAAATTTATATTTAGGTTATTTTAGGAATAAAATTTGAAAGTAAACTTTAATTTTCATAGCTGAGATTTACAAAATAAACTGGTTTTGTCAGAAAAAATTAATGAATGTGAATGTTGGTGTTCATATTTAATCTTCATTTGAAGACTATAATACATTTTCACTTTGCCAATTATGTCTGCATTTTAATGATACAGGTGAATAGGATAATTTCTTTTCAAATATTGAAATAATTATCAGTACTACTCAGCTTGACTGTCTTCACATGTTAGCATTTTTTGGCAGGGAAAATGGAATTTAGATATATAAACTATCATTTTGGCTAATCTTTTTTTAATTTTTTCTCTTTAACAAAAATCTATAAAACAACAGTCAATCTTCTGAAAATGAATTAACAATGCCTTGTCTAGGATTATTGGCAAATCTTTGTCGGCAAAATATTTCTGTTCAAACACATATAAAGACTTTGGTAAGTTTTTTTTTATCATTTTTAATAAGGCTTTATTTTGTGGTCAGTTCTATACTTGAAGAAACTTTACCCAAATTTTTCTTCAAAAGCATTTAACTTGCAACCATCCACTTTTAGAAATATATTAAATTAATTCACTTATTGTTTAAATCACTTTTGGTGATTTAAATTTGGACTGCTGTGTAGTGTTCATAGCAAATATTACCTGTTCTATTTTAAAGGAAATGAATCTGTTTGAGTACTGAATTTTTTTGAGGCTCATTTTGGAGGCTGCTTATGTTGAGCCATGGAAATGTTACAAAGGTTTATACAAAAAAGTTTGTTATGCATGTGCATTTTTAATTTATGAATTTTAAAAAATGCCTATACAAGGAAAACACAGACAATAAACATTTACTTATAATTCCCCATAGAGAAACCATATATATCAGCTATATGTGAAAGTGCTTATGTCACTCACGCTATGGATGGTCTCCCAGTCCCATTGATGATGAGCAAATGTTGCAAAGCTAACAAAATGTATTAACACGTGGCAAATGCTCTAATTTAACTATTTCTTCTAAACAAAGAAGTATTTTCTTTGTTTTCACCAGAATAAGAGAAGTTCTTTTTGTTAAGAGTTCTTTTAAAATACCGAACAGCTTTTATTCCTGTGTTTAAGGTAGTTCTTTTTTCCTTGTATCACTTTTGAACCATTAAAATTGACATTGAGATTTAACATCTGTGAATTACTTATTCTAACCTGACAAACCCTGCTAGAAGTTCATTTCTCACCCATTTGGGTACCTTTAGCCAGATTTGTTCTTTTCTCTCCATCTTTGTGTTTAACAAATAATTTTTGACTTTGCCTTTATGTCCCTTTTAAATTTTTCTTTAGACTTTGACTTTTAAAGTCAAATACACATCATTTCTTAAAGTGTATATAATGATGTTTAATAGGTTGCTCACTCTTTATGACATAGCTTCTTAAACTATTTATAGCTTATAATTTTTATTCTAATTTATTTTTGAACTTTTTTCTTCCTCAGAGTAATGTGAAAACCTTTTATCGAACTCTTATAACCTTCCTAGCCCATAGCAGTTTAACTGTGGTTGTATTTGCACTTTCAATATTATCCAGTTTGACATTAAATGAAGAAGTGGGGGAGAAGGTAAGTTATGACTTATTCTATTATAGAGTTAATTTTGAAATTTGTAGACTTCATTTAGGCTATTTTCTTTTTAGGAATGGGTCAAGTTAATTTTCTGTTTGTGTAACATCCCTTTTCTAATTCATTTTAAAGCTGTTCCATGCACGAAACATTCATCAGACTTTTCAACTAATATTTAATATTCTTATAAATGGTGGTGGTACTTTAACACGGAAGTATTCAGTTGACTTACTGATGGATCTCCTTAAGAACCCTAAGGTTGCTGATTATCTTACCAGGTATGTCTCACATTAGGAAATTTAAGGACTTTTTTTGGTAAAGCAATCTGTTTTTGTTAAACAAAAGTACATGAGCATTCTACAGTTTTCACAGTAAATTGAATTGGCATTATTTACCCATATTCTGTTGCTTTCCTGAAAAAAGAAGTATGAAGAGGTATGTGGTGTTTATATGTGTTCGTATCTTTGTGGGTTGCATCAGTAGCATTGTGTCAGTCTCTGAAATGCAGACATGGTGGCTGCTTTGGTGGTATACTCATGGAATCTCTGCTACTTAAGTGGATAAGGTGGAAGAATTTTGAATTCAAACCAGTCCGGTCTGGCCAACATAGTGTCTCAAGAAAATATAGACATCTGTTTTAAAACCAATTTTAAATCTTGAGCATTATGTTGCTTGAAAGTGTCTTTATCATAGGAACATTCATGTCATTATGTCTGACTTTTTAAATTTTTCCTAATAAAATTTCCTTTGGTACATGATTCTTTTGTGTCATGTAGTAAAAAAGAAATACATATTTGTGTCTTTACTATCTCAGTGTTTCATGTGATCGTTTATGTTAAGGTTAGGTAACAATTTTTCCAAAAAGCTCAGCATTTGAGGTTTAATTTTCCCAGTGCCTGAACTTTATTCTGGACCTAAGTTAAAAATTATAAGAATTGCTTTAAAGAGTTAAATTAATTCATCATTTATGAATAAAAAATTATTGCTATAATCATACACTGTAAGAGGATGGGGCTTAGGTACTTGTCCTCTAAGAATCATAGAATTAAAATTTTATTAAAAAACAAAACAACTAAGTACTACAGCAAAATTGACCACCCATATGGGTAACTGATATTTTATAAAGCCAAAAAAGTATTCACAGTAGCGTTTTACTTTTTCTTTTCTTAAACTTCTGTAGATGAGAGGTCTTTTTTCTTCCAGATGTTTCCTCGCTTTACTTGCCCTTTCCTGATCCGTTGTATAATTGCCTGGTACTCATTCCTATGTTGGGCTTATTTAAAACCTTTGTAGTAACCTGAAACTTGGAATTTTGAAATTCTTCTGGAAAACAGGATGAAAAGTGATCTGGTTTAGCATGAATAAGAGATTACTTAATTATTGCTTCTCTAACTTTTTTTTTTCCACTGAGAATTGAACTCAGGATCTTGTGCTTACCAGCCAGGTGCTTGTGCTGAGCTATATCCCCAGCCCCACTTCTGTAAATTTGTTTCATTATTTATGTTTTCCCTTTCTAGACTTGAGACTTGAACCTAAGAAGAATCATTTCTGGAAAGTCTTCTGGTTTTTTTATTGCTGCACCATTAGTAGAACCTAAATTTGTAATCTATTCCAAAGTATAACTTAGTGTCAGAGTTATTAAATTAAAGTTTGATAAAACAACACAGCTTAATTTGTGTCAACTTCCTAGCTAGCTTCCTTTCTAATGTCCTCCAATGATTATAGGAAGTTATTTGCTTTTCCTTTCTGTCTTTCACGCAGAGATAACTATGTATCTTTGTATTTACACACAGGAAAAAGATGGTAGTCCCATCCAATTGGACCACCATCATGTCTGTGTCCTGAGGAAATTCATTTTTGGTCTACCTTCTGTTGTTTCATTCATGAACATCTTATTATTGTATGCAGAGTCTCATATTGTCTTATCGATAGCAGTTTCTTCATTCCTTCAGTGTCCCCAGTCAGATGCCTTCCCCTCCTTTACTATATATGCAGCTTGTAAGTTTTCTTTCACAAAAAATACTTATTTTGTTTGAAGTCCAAAAAAAAAAAGCCAATTTTCTTCAAAAGTCTGATACATGGATGCTCTCAGCTTTATTTCTTCACATTTTCTTGCATTCCTTTGTCTTACAGTTAGCACCTCCAGCTTGCTTGAATGCTATCCTCTCTAGTGAATTTCCTCTAGAAGACTGAAATCCTTCCTTCATTTGTGTAATTCCTCTTTCAGGTGCCAATCTAGGAATTCTCTAATGACACCTGCCCTACAAAGTCTGGGTTCTTTGTTGTGTTCATCCGATATGTTCCTCTATTTTAGTATTGCATTTTGCATTTTTTGGTTTTCTGCTTCCATCCTTAGACTGAGTTCTCTGACAGTATCATTTTCTATGCTAGTTACATAGAACTAATTTCAATAGTACCTCTTAAGAATTATGTAACATGGTACCTATTCCTTTTTTTTTTACATGTTTTGCAGAGCCTAATTTAATATTTGACTAATTTTAGTATACTATGTAAATAAGTAGCTGTATAATATATTGGCATATTCTTTTCTCCTTTGAGGTTTACTAAGTGAACGCAGTCTTTTAAGGCATAAGGCAGTTTTGTTATTGAAACTTTCAGTGATGTATTGCTATGAGTGTTTCAGTAAATGTAAGGGTCATTTTATATATATGCTAGTACTAAGACATAGTCTAGATTTTAAGCAGAGATGGTCCTCAATATAAGATTTACTGATTTTTAAACTTTACAATAGTATTGAAGCTTTAGATTTTGAATTTTGGTCTGCTAGGCTAGCAATATGTAGTGTAATACTCCTGATATTAGGGCATTGGCTGTAAGATGTAACTTTCAGCTGCTTGTTCACAAAAATAAATAACCTGTGTTTTAGTATGCAGTGTTGCTAAACTATACTATTTGATAGAAAAGCTTGTATATTATTTACTTTTTGACTAATAGTGATTTCACTCTCAGGTTTATGGAGCCATAACTTTAAAAGTTTATAAGTTAAGGATCATCTAAACTTCATAAATATTGTATTTCATATTAGAAACTCAAATAAATGTATAAAGTGTTTACCTTGTAAATCCTTTTGATTTATCAATTTCATAACATTGGATGTATACTTTTAAACCTAGGTATGAGCACTTTTCTTCATGTCTTAATCAAGTATTAGGTCTTCTTAATGGGAAGGATCCTGATTCTTCTTCAAAGGTAATTAAATACCACATCTTGTTTTAACTTTTTTTTAAAAATCAGTATGGGCTGGAAGATGGCGTAGTAGAATAAGCACTTGGGGCCTGAGTTCAATCCCCGGTTCTAAAAAAAAAAAAAAAATCACAGTGAGCAGAAAACTCTTAAGTGCACTAATTTCTGAATA
Organism: Ctenomys sociabilis; assembly: GCA_004027165.1. Lineage (NCBI taxonomy): Eukaryota > Metazoa > Chordata > Mammalia > Rodentia > Ctenomyidae > Ctenomys > Ctenomys sociabilis. Next base: position 45,930 of record PVKA01010146.1, on the reverse strand, counting down.
TGTACAAGCTGTACAGTTTTAAGATTTTTTTTGCCATTTTTTTAAAACAAAATATGTGTTTTTAAAAGTGAAGTCTTTACTATAAAAGTACTGCATTAGTTGAAGTGGGCTTTCTTTGTTCTTGCGGTCCTACTTATCTTGGGTAAGCACCATTAACCAATACAAAACCTGAAAATGTATCCTAACATCTGAAAAATACTGAAGGACAAATCAGAAGTTACTTTTATTTTTTGTTTTAAAATATTTTTTTCATAAATGTGCACATTTATGTTTATATGTTCATATGTTAAAGTTCAGTGAAACTGAGATTTAATGAAGACTTTATATTGCACAGGTTTTAGAATTACTTCTTGCCTTCTGTTCAGTGACTCAGCTGCGCCATGCGCTCACTCAGATGATGTTTGAGCAGTCTCCATCTGGCAGCACTGTTCTCGGAGGCCGGTCTAAGAGCCAGGAGCCTACTGTGGCTCTGCTTCATTGGTTAAGCCTGCCTTTGGATGAATCAGAAAATGATTGTTCAGTGTTAGCACTGGAGTTGTTCAAGGAAATATTCGAGGTAAGAGTGACATATACAAATTGACATTACTTTCATGATTCTTGATTAATGATTTGTTTTTAAAAATATAGTAAACTTGTAATTTTTCCTTTAGAGAAACTCCTGTCTTCTAAATTTTACCACTAGATTCCCTGCCAGTCACGGAATCAGCTAATGAGATTTTTTTGTTGTGCCTGCCGAAGTGTGTGTGTGTGTGTGTGTTGTGCACACACAAACTCTTTTTTTTCAGTAAATAGCTTTTACAACTGTATAATAAAGACATTGACAAGATTTATTTATGTTGTTGTATGACTGTACTTAGAATAATATTCTGTCTCCATTAACTATTGGGTAGGTTAACATATAATAGTGTCTTAGTAAAAGAAGTGGAATATGCTAGACTGTGTATGGCACTTAACAGAGAAAATCATTGTCAGTCTGTAGATTTTGTGGTCTGGACAATTTAGCATTGCCTCAGTTTTTATATTCACTTGTTCTCTTAAAATATTTCTTTTCTAATAACTAATCTAGGATGCCATAGATACTTCTAATTGTTCCTTAACTGACCGATTTGTGACTCTTCTGCTGCCTACAATCGTTGATCAGCTTCAGTTTACAGAACAGAATCTGGATGAGCCCTTAATAAGAAAAAAATGTGAAAAGATGGTCAAAGCCCTAGAAGTATTGTTAAATATCCTTTATAATCGCAAAAGAGGAAACTGCATATACTTTCTCCTAGTATTAGATTTACTGCATTTTGTCTGTATTTGCACTTTTTCATTCTCATGCTCATGTCTAGTCAGAATTGAAGCAAATGAAGAATTTGAGTCTCTAAAACCTTATCCAGACTTTTTACCTTGTATGTAACTTTTAAGCTCAGTACGTTGTAAGAAATACTCTTTAAATTGTTTAAACATTTTTATCCCATTTTGAGATTTGGAGACATATTCTAAAATTATTTCCTATTACTCATCACTCACCTCTGCTTTTTATGCTCAATTACTGCCTTAGGGTATTAGTCTTGCTGACTTTTCAGTGGGTGTGTCCATGGATAAAGAAACTGATAAAGTTGTCATAGTTGTAACTTTTTTTTTAAGGTTTTGGGGTTTCTTTTTGCCATTTTTTAATTTTTCTTGGTACCTCTTTATAAAAATAATGATTACATTCATCATGGAGACTTGGTATATGTGCATAATGCATCTTAATTGTTTGGCCTCTTTCCCATCCTTCTCCCTTTATCTCTTCATCCCCTTCCCATTTGCAAAAGATATGTTTCCTGTTATCTGTTATTTGCTCCTTATTTATCCCTTTTTCATATAAGAAAAACCATGAAATGTATCAAGCTTCTGTGTCTGATTTATTTCACTTAACATTTGTTCTTACGGTATATCCACGTTCTGACAAATAATTCAGATTTATCTTTATAACAGAGTAGTGCTATACTGTACAAACATGTTTTAAAAAACAAAACCTTTCATAAATGTTTTAGTAAAAATAGCTTCCCACTTGCTTATAAAAATAGAAAAATTTATCAATACATGTTTATTTTTTACAAAAAAGAAAACTTTAAGTTCAGTTATATTCTCCACTTAACTTTTTTTTTTCTTGATACTGGGGATCAAATGGAAGACGTAGCACTTGCCAGGTTGGCACTTTTGCCACTGAGCCACCTTCCCCAACCTCTACTTAACTTTTGTTTGCTGAGTCTCTTAGTTATTTCCCTGGGCTTGCTTTTGCTAAATATAGTTCATACCTTCGGATTGGACTTTCTTGAAAGTTGTCAAATTTGATACTTGATTTATTTTAATTTGAAAATTTTGTCATAGTACTCATTTGTTTGCTGCCTTAGGTACAAGCTAGACCTTATTACTGTTATTTCTTGGTAGCCAGCTGTTCTTTCCAGCCAAAAAAACGCTTTCTTTGGTGCTTGTCATCTGGGTTGATATCCTTGTACTTTTCAGAGCCAATTGCTGATAAGTCCTGAGATATTGCTAATTATAACTTATTAAAAAGTCTTTAAAAAAAAAAGCCAGGTGTGGCCTATGCCTTTTATCCTAACACTCTACAACCTGAGGCAGGAGGATTACTGCAAGTTTGAGGGCAGTCTGAGCTGTATAGTGAGTTTAAGATCACTCTGAACTGTATTGTAACAACTTTGTCTCAAAAGGATAGATGGATAGATCTGATTTTTTAATGTTTCATTATTTTTCATCTGAGACCTTGCCCAGTCTTCATAAGCAAAGGAGCCACTGTATCACAACCAAATCTCTGAAATTTACCTAAAAGATTTCATTGTATCTTAGGAACAAGAATTTGTCCAACTTTGTTCCGCCCTCGAACAAATGCCACCTCTTTCTCAGCTGCCACTCAATTTTTCTCTGCCTTTGAATTTATAGCAGTGACTGTCAATCTTGGCTTAATAGTGGCATCACCTGAGGAACAACTAAAATAATACAAAAATAGGAAATTTCCAAATGTTCTAATGCAATTGGAATAATTTGAAACATTGGGTATTAGTGGAGGATATGTATTATCTTTGTATTTGTGACTTAGCTACCAGATGATTATTATGTGTAGCCAAAGTTGAGAACCACTGCTACAGTGGCATTTGCTTACTGTCCTTTATTTGAATGATATTCATACTTGGTATTGTCCAACCTTCTCTAGTTGAATGATATCTTTGGACCTCAATAATTCGCAATGTACAGAATATGAGAAAATAAACTCCCTTGGTTCCACAATATTGCTGAAATATTTTCTTTGTTGCCAACAGAAAATGAACATTGTATGGGAAAAACACCCTTTTGCTGGTTTTCCCTTTAGACAAAACATCTGTATGTTCAACTCAGTTGAACTTTGATTTTAAGCTTTCTCACCTATCATTAAACAATTGTAACAGCAGTTATACCAGATTACAGTGATGATTTTCATGAAATTATCCTGAATGTTAAAATATATGCAAATACAAAGTATTTTGAGAGTTGTTTCTTAACAATGTTTATCTCTGTGTGGAGAGGATACTCTGAAGATGCATGTTGCAAAAAATCTGACTACCATTAAGTGTACCACTCTGATAGAGCAGCAGTTTACATATGGCAAGATTGATCTGGGGTTTGGAACAAAGGTAGCAGATTCTGAATTATGGTGAGTATATAAAATCCAAACTGCAGAATTGTTCAAGGCTGAAGAATGTCAGAAGATGTGGAAATTCCTTAAGGATCATCCTTCTCTGGGTTAGTGCCTGCCTGGCAAGCACAAGGTCCTGAGTTTTATGCCTCATACCAAAAAAACAAAAACATGGTAGTTTAAGAACATCCTTTGATGTGTGCTTATAACTCAAGCTATAACAATTAAAATATTAAAATGAAATTTATAAAAGAATTTTTAAATTCCTTCAAATTGATTTTGCTTATTTGTAGAAAAGGTACTGGCATCTAGGATTTGTGTTCATTGATTAGGGTTTTTTTTGTGTGTGTGTGGTGCATGCTTGATGATCTGTATATGTATTTGAGGCTTATCCAACAGTCCTGATCATTTCCTTTCTAGTCTTGCTTTTTTTGACATCTAACTTAAGAATTGCTTTTTTTTTTTTTTTTTGTACTTAGTACAGAATCCCACTATGTAGATTGAACTAGTGATCCTCTTGTTTATAGCCTCCCAAATGCTGGGATTACCTTATTTATTTATTTATTTATTTTGGCGGAACTGGGGATTGAACTCAGGCCCTTGTGCTTGCTAGGGAAGTGCTTATTCCACTGGACTATCTCCACAGCCCTAGTTTAAATTTTTAATGAAAAGCATGCAAAAACAGGCATGGTTATATTACAAGAAAATGAATGACTGTTGAAGTTTCTTAAATGACAGACAGTTCTTCCTTTTGTGAGGACTTACAGTTTAGAAATTTATAGGAATAAGCTGGTTTTTTATTCCTCTTTCCCACGTAAACCCAGTCTATCTAATGTTTATGGAAGATCTGCTAAGTGCTAGACACTATAATTTGTTCCTACTTCCCTAAGTGGCATAATTTTCATTAATTGTTCTTGAAGAATACGTGTTATTTCTTATGCTCCTTTCAGGTACAAAGCTGGTAATGTGACCTAGTATAATTTACACACTAAATGTTAGGTACTGTTTATTGCCTAAGGCTACCCTTTGTTGATAATTTCAGTGTTAAAGCTGAGACTTAAATAGGTCATATTCTATTTTTTCTTAGTTGAAGCAGAAAATTGAGGCATGTTGATAATGGAGAGTAGAAAAAAAAAAAATCACTGATTAAACCTGTGCTGTTGATGTCGCTTTGTTCTCACTGATGTTGGTCACTAGTAGTTTACTTTTCAGCAAAAATAGTTCTTTATCTTCTGTTTTAAAAGCAAAGATTTTATTTGCTTTCGAATTATAGACAGAAATAAGCTCTATGAAGTGTTCGAGTTACATAATTTAAATGCAATTTGTTTTTTTTTTTCCTTTTAAGCAAACTCGCTGCTGATGTAATTTTGAAAACTCTTGATTTAATGAACAAACTTAAACAGATGGTTTCTAGTATGGAAGTAAGTTTCTACAAAATCCTTCAGGTAAGTCTAAGCTTTTCTACTATTGGATGTATTCATATATAAGTGATTTCTGATAAATATTTAAGTTAGTATTTAAATCTTTAGGTTATGTTTAAGATTTGGCCACTAGAAGATTGTATAAAGTTAATTATCTTTAATAGTTATAATAGTCTCATAGTTTCATAGAAACTGAAGGCTAAGTCTGCTTCATTCTCATGTACTGTTTATAATAATATGTTCTCAGCCTTTCCTCTCTCATAATTTCTTCTGTTTTTGTTGGCCTCTGGAGGAGGAGGAGGAGGTTTATTTTAGTTTCTGTTATTGATGGGGAAGTAGCAAGGGAATAGGAAACATGAAAGAAAGGACCTAATTTTGTGCCTTAATAACACTAGGTAGGAGTTCTGCATGTTATCAGAAGTCAAAATCAACCATAGTTTTAGTTTGAAGATCTAATTGATATTTATTTTGGGCCACATCTCAGTCTTGTCAAATACCATGAGCATTCTCTGAGCACAGGGAAGTTGGTTTTATAGAAAACAGGATTGAAGAATGCAGAAAATGGAGTCCAGGAGAATAGTTGTTTAATTACTTATAAAGTTAAAATGGACTGGACTTTCTTTTAATGCTGCTACTACCTTTATTTGCTTGCTTTTGGAAAACTACACCAGTTCAAAGTTCAGAGTGATTGCATGATCTTTAGACTCCATTTGGGTTTCATCTAATCTGAGGCTTACTACAAGATTGAATAAAGTATTTGCAAGGAAACATAGTTTAATGTTTATATCAATTGTTAGTATAGGCTTGAGAAGTTATTGCATTTGTCTATACTTCTGTTTACTTCATGGAAAGCTAAATATAATGATTGTAGGATTAGGAAAGGTTTCATAGAGAGTTTAGAGATAAAAACCTGGTCTGTAGCATTGAAATATTCTTGAGTACCTAGAAGGCACTTAACATTTTATTTTAAGTGATAAATTAATAATTTTAAAAACTTGAATCAAAATGTTTTGTCAATTTTTAGGCTTCATAATGGATGATTTAAGGCTTCTAGTACTAATGTTAAAATATTTATTGACATGAAGGTGTTTTAAGCGTATATTTTTAATCATTAAGTTTTCTAAGTTCGTGTGTATTTTTACTCTGATTTTAGTTTAAAATTTCTTAGCCATTTTTATTTCTTAATGATAATTACAAAAATAACTCAAACATTAGTCAATTGTGATTATTTTCAATTCATCATAATTAAAGCATAGTTTCCTAGGCACAGTTAGGCTTTTAATACCTTTGGCAAATTTTTAAGCAATTATTAATATTAATTGCCTGACAGTATTAGTAGCTCTAAAAAGGGAAAGTTAAAGATATATTCAGATACATTAGATGATAGAAACATTTTAGAGTTACTACCCTATTCTAAAGATCTGACATTGTTTATTCTTTCTCTTATTTTCTGGTTTCTGATTTGTTTAGGATCCTCGTTTAATTACTCCTTTGGCTTTTGCTTTAACATCAGATAACAGAGAACAAGTCCAGTCTGGATTGGGAATATTATTGGAAGCAGCTCCACTGCCAGATTTTCCTGCTTTAGTGTAAGTAGTATTCAGTTGTACTGTATCTGTGTTTTACTATTCTGCTGTATTTCCTCAGTAATCCTCAATATAGACAGATAAGTAAGTTAGTCAGTTGGAGTTTTAATTCTATTAGTGATCTTTCAGTGATTAAACTTTCATTCCTACAGGTGAAAAAGGTAGATGTTTGCTTGGGAAAAGTTAGGTCCTGATGATACAGTGTTTTATTCAGGCACTGTAATTGTTTCAGACCACTTTTTTTGATGTAGTAGGTTCTAGGTACTCTTAAATTTATATCCTACCACTTTATTTCCTTCATAAAAGAGCTTTTTTTTTTCTTGATTGTTTTAAATGAAAAGTCTAAGCATCTTTTTTGCCTTGATTTGCCAAAGAAGACAGCTATGAAGACTGTATGACACAAACAGCATAGGGAGTGAAGTCTTCTGTTATGATTTAGATCTAAAATATCTCTCCAAATTGTCATGTGTGTGGAAAGATTGTAAGGGTACCATTTCATCAGTGGGTTATTCACTGATGAATCCATAACTGAATGTGATGTTAGGAAGTAGTCTTATTCAGAAGTGGTGGGTCACTGGGGGTGTAACTGGACAGATTTGGCTTCCTGCTCAGCTCCTCCCTTCTCTCTTTTCTGGCTGTTATAGGATGAGCACCTGTCCTCTGCCCATGTCCTTCCACCATGCCCTTTCTGCCTTAGAGCCAGCTGCAGATAGCCTGACACTTCTAAGTCCTTTAAGTTGCTAGTGTTGGGTATTTTATACCATTGACAAAAATGTAAGATAAGTTCTTAAACATCTTTACTTTATTTCAGGAAATGGAATATGGTAGATAGTGACCAGGTAAATACAATAATATTTGAAAAATGTTCAGATTTGCGGAGGAAAAGCCCTCTGTAATTGGGAGGGCTTTTGTATTTGGTTACCAAAATATCTACTTTAGTACATTTTTAAAACTTTAAAAGACTTATTATATTGATTTCTAAAAATGGTTTGAATAGTTTAAAACAATTAGTAAAATACATAAAACATTCCCTAGATGCAGGATTCCCAAGGGAGGAGGTAGACAAATACTTTATAAAGAATATTTTTCAACAACAAAAATTAGGCAAATAGCATTTTATATTACAAGTTAGAAATGGTCTGCGAATGAAGGCATTCATTTTTTGGTAATGTACTCCCCTCAGTTATATTCATCTGAACTCAGGAGCTTCATCAGGAAAGCTTCAACTATACTACCCTTGGGCATTTTGTCCTCTGCTATCTCACCATTTTCAGTGTCTTGGCTTTCTGGGTCTTGTGTTGTAGATAGCTTTTACAAGGGTCTATTTTTGCTTTTTCTTATTTGATGTTATCTTAGGCAGTTTAATAAGGTGAATTTATTGGATGAATGGATAGGTACACTTTTTGCTATTTAATAATTTTATAAACATTTGACTACAAAAGAATTATGACTACATGTAGGTGTTTTGTATATAGCAGAAAATCAGACTTGAGTATGTGCTGTCGTTGAATTTATACTGTTGTCAGGAGACAAGTTTAAAAAAAAGTTCATATTCTGCTCATGGCTTTGAAGAGGAGAATGGATTAATATTACTGTCACATATGGTATTTGTGAAGTCTTCTCTGAGGAGATGAATATGAGCTAAGAACTAATGATAAAAAGAAACTAGTTCTCCATAAGTGTGATTCCAGGTGAAGAAACAGCTCAAAGATTCCATGCCAAGAATATACCAAGCCTGTGAATGGGCAGAATGGAAGTCAGGGAGGTGAGAATATAGGTGAGAAGGTGAGTTTGAGAAAGGACATAAGGACCCGATTGTGGTAAGAAGGTTGCTCTGAGCAGTTCTAGAGCAACTTAAATATATAAGCCACTTTCACAAACTAGTTTTGTGGTGCCTCCAAACCAAAAACAAAATTGCCGTTACAAAGACTTGTACATAAAACAGGATCCTCTGGTAAGTTCAGGATATTGTCTAAAAATCTGTTTCATCATGATCTCCAAGATTATTTCAAAACTACTTTTGAAGTTTTCCATTACAAAAAAGACACATTGTAAGAATTCCTAACTGCCTTTTTCTCTGCTTCTATATTATTTTTTATTATTGTTTTTTGATTTTCATTCAGACTTGGAGAAAGTATAGCAGCAAACAATGCATATAGACAACAAGAAACAGAACATATGCCCAGGAGACTGCCTTTTCAATCATTAAATCACAGTTTCCCAACAGCAGTAAAGTGTTTAACTCCTCCCCTGTTGAAAGATAATGTTCCTGGGTTGAACATTGAGGAGTTAATAGAAAAACTTCAGTCTGGGGTGACGGTAAGTGATAAATAGCAGTTAGAAATAGAACTGTGCTGGTATCTACCAACAGATACTGGTTCTGATTATAAGATTTATTTAAACAACTTAAATGGAGATGTCGTCACTCAGATTTTATGTTTTGGCAGACAATGTATTCTGAGAAATTTGGAAAGGAAGAAAATGTAGTCATAAGATTCAAACATTTTTAATATAGCTGTCATCCCCTTCCCAGCCTCTAAGTTTAAGAATTACTTTTTTAAGTTGCATCCTAAGTATACAGAATCTTACTCAGGTGTTTTCACATTGGTCATATTATACAATTACTATAACTCAGCAACCCTCTTTCCTGCAATACTCCTTATAATTACTTGGTATAGCAGGGGCTTTTTTTCTTTGTTGCTCATCATCATGTTTTAATAATTTAATTGTACATTTTATCATTTTTCTCAAGTGCTACAATTTACTGTGTTTTTTTTGCTCCATTAAAACCTAGGTAAAGGATCAGATTAATGATGGGAGAATATCTGACATAATGGATGTATATGAGATGAAACTATCGACATTAGCTGTGAGTACATGTTTAAATACATGTATTAAGTTCTCAAATGTTTTCCTAAAACTGAACATTATCTTTTCTTATAGAACAAAGAAAGCAGGTTACAGGATCTCTTGGAAGCAAAAGCTCTAGCTCTTGCACAGGCTGATAGACTGATTGCACAATATCGCTGTCAGAGAACTCAAGCTGAGACAGAGGTGTGTACAGTAGCTCTCTAATGAATAGAAAATGTAACAAGGAAACTATTAGTTATATGTTTATTGTTCTAGTAGAACTATATTATCCTGAACAGTTGACATATTGACTCCATCCATTTTGAAATACCATCTCCTTTAATTTGGCACATCATTTATTGTCTCCTGATTTTTTTTCTAATTGGTGTTCTTTTCTGTATCACTAATGGTGTATGCTTCAGTGTTGGAGGTCACTAGGACTATGCTCTTAAAGCTTTTGTTTATGTGTTTTATGATTTTGACCATTACTAAAATTTTAATGTGCCTAATTTTTTATCAAGCACAACTCTTTTTCCCAAGTACTAAATTTCTCTTATATACATGTGTTTTAGTATATAGGTATTTCAAACTCAGCACAACCTATAATAATAAATCACCCTTTTTAAAGACTTATTTTTAAGTATTCCCTCTACTATAATTCAGAGTTTTCCAAATAAGAAACATGGAAATCATAACTCATCTCTGTTTGTATTTGCCAAGCCCACTTAATTCTACTTCTGTATATTACTCTTTTCTGTCCTGTGTCTGTTCTTACTGCTATTTGTTGTAAGTAAAGTTCATTGTTTTTATTGTTTGATAGCAGAACCTCTAATAGTCTTGTTGTTTTTAGTCTGTCACCCTATTCTCAGCCATCCTTGACACTTCTGCCAAAACTGTTTTCTGTGTTTGGTTCTATCTCCTTCACCCTTGTCCCTAGGAACTGCTAAGGTGATAATCGGATTCTTTCCCTCCCTCCTGTGCTGCATGTCCTTCATAGTACCCACCACTGCTTTCAGACTATTAAAATTCCTTAGTAGTGTGATACACATCGGTTCTAACTACTTCTCAAACAACATCTAGCATTTGTGCACATTTACTTTGCCTTTTCTGAAACATGCTATTATTTTTTCCTTGTCTTTGCACTTTTTATTCCTAGACTTTTCTTCATCTGACTTTTCATAGTCTTCTCCATTTTCCAGAAGACATTCATGTACTTGGCTAATTTTCCTCTATTCTGTGCTTATCACTATAGTATTTCCATATGAAAATCCTATTACCTCCCATGCAACTTGTAATATCAAGACAATGTCCAAAATATGTGGTAGGTGCTTGGTAAATTTGTTGTCGTGCTATGTACATGTTTACACAAGATGTTTAGCTCATGGCTGAGAGTTTGCTTCAGTAGTACGAAATTTCGTTATGTACAAATGAAAGTGTACAATTTGATTTCATGTGTAATAAATTATATAATGTTTAGCTTTTGAAGAAGCATTTAATCACAAGTATACCTTTGAAATCTCTTAGAATAAATGTATTCTTAAACAATGTAGCTGTTTTTTCTTTTAACATGGTGTAATTTGTCGTAGCAAAACTTCCAAGAAAGATTATTGATGTTAAAATACTTTATTATTGTCACTTATCATAGAACATTCTTGTATTTTATGTATTTTAGATGTCTTGGATTTTATCAGAGAATTTAATGAGTTAAACACAATACTGTAAAATTACCCCATTTAAATACACTCAGTAATTGGTATTATTCTTTTATAGTCCATGCTGAAAAGAGAATAAGACTTAAGTTTTCTCTGGCACTTAAAAGTAATTTTTTAAGGCTAATGAAATAGAAGAACCCTCTTTTTATAGTTGCTTTTCACTTCCCTAAAGTTACATGTCTCTCAATGACAATGGTATTCATTAGTTATTCTGGCTTGACTGTTAGGTTAAGCAGCTGGTGTAGTTAAGATCTTATTCTTAATACCTGAAATGAGAAAACTAGTACATGCAAACTTAGTGGCCCCTCAAACCATATCCTTTTATAATATGTCAGTTTAGTTTTATGTTACAAATTTGTTCAGTTTATTAGTCTGGTCATAAATTGCCAGAACAATATTTTACATAAAAATCTATAATGATACTATTTGTCCAAAACATTGAAATTGAAAACACTTCAAAATCCAGGTTTTTGAGCACTGACATGATGTTTTAAGGAAAGAATTCCATGCCATGAAATTCCCATTCATTTTGAATAAGAGGTGCTGTATCTGTATTTAATAGTAGTTAAGTAAATATATGTAAATGAAAGAATTTTCCACAACTCAGTAGATGGTTACCTATTAGATATGTTCATATTGCATTTGTGCATTACTTAACATTGGAATTAATATTTTGAGAAATATGTTCAGCAGTTTCATTCTGGGGCAGACAGAACACACATGAGCTTAGATGGCTACAGTATAGAAAGGTAATATAACCTTATGGAACCACCATTCTATATATGATTTGTTGTTAAATAGAATATTATATGTTGTGTAGCTGTCTCTAAGTAATAATGAAAAGGTCTACGTGCTTTTTTTTTTTAGGCACGGACACTTGCTGGTATGCTAAGAGAAGTTGAAAGAAAAAATGAAGAGCTTGGTGTGCTGCTAAAGTCTCAACAGCTTGAGTCAGAAAGAGCCCAGAGCGATATTGAGCATCTCTTTCAGCATAATAGGAAGTTAGAGTCTGTGGCTAAAGAGCATGAAATACTGACAAAATCCTACATGGAACTTCTTCAGCGGTAAATTGACAGTTTCTGCATGAAGTTAGAATCTGGAATGAACATTTTTTTCTTTTTTTCTGTGACTAAACTCTTAAATTCCTTTAAGCATGTTGTACATTCTGACAACCCCATAAAAGAAGTAGCTAGGAAAAAAAACCCGAAATCATAGTGAACTCAAGTATTGCTTCCTTAAAAACTCTTTAGCAGTGAAAGAAACGAAATACAATACTCTTTTAACTTCTTTATTCATAGTCACCAGTGTTAGATGTATATATTCAAAGCAGATTATATAATGTAGTATCATCTTGTAAACCGAAACAATTTTAAAACTATGAGGCTAATGTCTCACATATTTTTATTTCATATTAAATTATATCGGCCACAACGTATCTTTATTAATTGAAATTATTAGTTTATTGAATTGTTCCTATTTTCTTAGTAATATTCTTCCTCTTAAAAAGCATTATTTCACCTATACCAGCATATGGGAGACTGAGGCGGGAGAATTTTGAGTTCAAGCCCATACTGAGCTATGTAGCAATCATCTAGCTCCTGAAACAAAAAAGAACATGTTCTTTTGCATCATATGTTTTCTACCATCCAGATATCAACTTGTTTCCTTATCTTTTCAGAAATGAAACAACTGAAATGAAGAGTAAAGAGCTACAGATCACATGTGATTCTTTGAATAAACAAATTGAAACAGTGAAAAAATTGAATGAATCCCTCAAGCAACAAAATGAAAAGTAAAATCTCTGATTCTATAATTATTTGAGATTTTTTAAAAAGCAAAATGATACTATTTTTATACACATTGATTTTATTAGTAAGATTAGAATTATCACTTGTTTTAAAGACAGTTGTCCAGTTTTACAGTAATTATGGTTTATTTTTCTTTTAGTTAGGAACAAAAAGACACAAATAATGTGATACATTGAGTTTTCTTTTATAATTTCAGAACTATTGCCCAATTAATAGAGAAAGAAGAACAGAGAAAAGAAGTCCAGAACCAGTTAGTGGACAGAGAATGTAAATTAGCAAGTAAGAGTTTAAGATCATCTTTTTTTCAGCATATTTTATGTTGGAATAAAATAAAAATTTGAATTAGTTAACTTTTATATTTTCCTTGTCTTGTAAGTTACACCCTAAGTAACTTTCCTTTTTTTCCATAACATTTCACAGAGCACTTTTCTTAATAGCCATGTGTATTTTCTAAGATCAGAAAAAGACCCTTTCACAGCATTTCAACTCAAAGTCCAGTAGGGAGCACTCTAGCACTACTTTTTCTTAGTACTGTTGCCTGACATAACCACACAAATCAAATCAAACAGAAATGTGAATGAATTCAGCAGTTAAGCAAATAGGAATGAAATGCCCCAGTAAGTATTTATAGCCTTCATGTGTTCTCATTTTAAAATTAACATTTTGACAGACAACGCATAAAAGAGATAAGGCCTGTGCACTTGGAAAAGGCAAGACATAAATTCAAGGATGATCATTTTGATTACCTAAGCAAGTCATGATCCAGAATCAAATTCAAATATTTTAGAAGTGGCATGAAACAAGCAAATTCTTAACCTTCTTCCAAGTATCTCTTCTCAAGGGACTTCCAACATGACAGGGGAAATGCTGAATGTCAGATAAGCTGAGTACATGCTCTCCAGAAGTTGATGAATGAATTCTAAGTAAGGAACAATAAAGGTTAAGAGTAGTAATATTTACTGGAAAAGTAATGGGGACTTTAGTATAGTTTGTAGTTTCTTTATTATTTGACTTCATACTACAATATTATAATTCCTCTTATATTAGTATTTCTGGGCTATAGAATGAATCTTGTGAAACCTCTCCTGTAAATACGTTGTCCACAAAACAGTTTTCTTCAGGTGATCATGTAGAAAAAGCAATGGCTTTTTTTGAAATCTGTGGTTTATAAGTGTTCCTTTTAAAATAAAATGCTGTTGAAGGACATAGCAGTAGGTGGCACTGCTAGGTAACTTTTAGTCACTAGTTTTTTAATGCTGTATCTATATAGTGATCCACAAAACATTTTTATTTTAAATTTACTTCAAGTACAGAACTACCCATATAACAGGTCAGTGCTTACTAGCCCCTGGTGTCTTTTTCTTTAACAATATATTATTTAAACAAGAAGTGGAGGGACATGGATAATTGTCATTTTCCTTAAAATACAGTAGAACCTTGGGTTGTGAAAATAATTTTTTTCTGGGAACATGCTTCTAATCCAAACAGATCATGGTAATAACAACACAGATGATTCATTCTATAGCCTAGAAATACTAATATAAAAGGAATTACAATATTGTGGTATGAAGCAAAATAATAAACTACAAACTATAGAAAAAAATAAATGAACCTGCACTTCTTTGCAAACCTTTTGGCTAGTATGAGGGTGACAAGAGGAGCATTATTGTATAGGATGACTTGCACTGGCACTAATGGAATCTCTGCTGTCTTGGCTCAAATTTTTTTTCTGCATCTTTAACAAGGAACCTATCCAATGATATTTTTAACATCCTTTTGAGTATTTCACAGGAATGTGACAGTGTATTGTTGTTAAAGAGATTGCACTGCTGCTATAGCCTTATTTGTGTGGTGGTTTTCTACAAAATTTTGTACCATTTTACACATCTCTCTATTCTAATTTGACATAAGGGATTTCTCCTTTTTCTCTGTAAATAAGATTTGTGTAACCTCTTGCTATTGGGAAAAACCCACAATGCTGCATAGCCAGAACAAGAACCATTTGTTCATTTCTGGTCATGTGACATTTTGCATCATGTGCAAGGCATTGCTAATTTTCAAGTTAGACTGTATTAGAAATGTTTGCTTGTCTTGCAGAACACTCTAAAACAAGTTACCTACAATCCAGTTTTATGTTGCCCTGAGGGAAGTTTCATGTTTTTTACTCAGTAAATTCTATGAAATTTATATTTCTAGCAATGTATTTCTTCAGTCTTTCTTACTCTCTTTTGCTTTATAGTAGCTATAAACTACCTTTTCAAGAAGTTTAAGAACACTGAATACATAGCTGTTTGTTTGTTTTAAAGATTTGTATCAAAAAGCAAAAGTACAAGAAGAGAACATTAAAGCCTTACAAAAGGAAAGGGAAGATAAGGAAGAAACCATTAACATCCTTAAAAAGGAATTAAGTAGAACAGAGCAGATGAGAAAGGAGTTGAGCATTAAGGTAAGACTATTCAACTTTAATTTGCATTAGAATGAAAATGCTATGTTGTAGCCAAAATAGTGCTACTTACCTGGAATCCTAGCATTCTGGGAGGATTGTGAATTCAAACCCAACCTAGGCAGATGAGGAATTTAATGGGTAGAGATGTAGCTTAGTACAAAGGCCCCTAGGTTTAGTTCTCCCTATCCTCACCATCCAAATAAAATAGTTTGTAAAAAGGGTGAATTTTGATAGTGTTCTGTTTCTTTAGTAATTTTATTTAGAAGATATTAGACCTCAAGACTCTGTCATTTGCTGTGAGAGCTCCCTTACAGTATGAAAGCTTTGTATTTGCTAAAATTATCAAACATTTATTAAATGTATACTGTGTGTCAACACTTGGAGCTTTCAAGTGTGCAAAGAATGCAGGGAGTTTCTAGTACTTGATACTGTATTTATGTAGCTATATATAAATAAAATAGTTACATATTAATACTTGACCACTAGTATCTTACAAATAAGGAAAGGGAATCTGAGATTACAGCTAATGAGCATAAGAATATTTTGAATCTAAATCCAGTCTTATTTCTATATTATTATGACTGCATGACTTCATTGTTAGCTATGTATTATACTTGCTGCTATTCTGATATTTAGTAACCAGCAAGGTGAGAATAGATTTAGAAGACTCAGCTTTTAAAGAAAATGACTATCAGGAAAAGTATAAAAGTGCCATCACATTTATAGTGTTAGGGCATCTGCTTTGATGTACTTACCTTTTTAGAAATCCTCAGTACAACCTGTATAGTAGTTTCTTCAAAGTGTTGGCTGTTAGCATTGAAAACACAAGTTCAAAGTATCTTCCCAATTTGAATATTATTATCTAATTGCCACTTGGTTCAAACTTATGATATAGTGTAATTAATTTAAATGAATATTTATAATGTGTCTTAAAATGATTGTTTTAGAAATAAAAGATAAAGTGATCTTAAAAATCTTGAAGAAAAAGTATGCCAAGTTATTATCTTCTCAATTTTTTATCCCCCTATTCCTCATTCCCTAGGCTTCATCCTTAGAGGTTCAGAAGACCCAATTAGAAGGTCGTTTAGAGGAGAGAGAGTCTTTGGTGAAACTTCAGCAAGAGGAGCTGAATAAACACTCTCACATGATAGCAATGATCCACAGTTTAAGTGGTGGAAAAATAAGCCCAGAAACTGTGAATCTTAGTATATAATGACATTTTAGAATTTGTGATCTAGTGATATTTTTGACATATTTATGTATTTGAAGGGGTGGTTAAGGGAGGTAATCTGTGACTTCAAACCAAGTGTAATTATTATTTAAATATTAATTTAGTAAAGATCCTAATTTGATGCATGTTTTATTTGGTCATTATAATAGAAATTGTTTTTAAAGTTTCATTTTCTATTTTTAGTTCTTATTGCTTTAAGTTTTGGGGGACTTGCATTAGAATATCCTTCCTAAGAAATCTGTATTATCTTTTTAAAGTTCTGTTTTCTTTTGCTAATTAATTTGTTCTCATTTGTAGTTGCTATCATGGGTTGCTAAACAAGAAGAATGTGGTTTGGTAAAGGGTTACTTTTTGATAAATGCATCATTAAACTAGGAGGGCTGTGATATTACTGGTAATTTATGGCACCAGCAAGGTGAATGGAGTTGTCAGTAACCAGTTTCATTGTGTAGAGCACATGACTAAATTAAAAGCAACTATTAGTAGAAATGATGTGATGCTTCTAAAGAAGTTTTATCTGTAAAGTTAAAAGAAAATATCAATGAATATAAAAGCAAGTTCTAAATTTGAAAAAGATGTAAATAATCAATGTACTAAAATTAGGAGATGGCTTTTTTTCCAAAACGTTGTTGTGTCATAAGAGTACTTGTAGATTATTTATATCTTCAGGTTGTATTTTGTGTTTGAAATGCTGCTTCTTGTCCTAACTGTATCACTTCCAATTACGATTTCTTATTGTTATGTAAGGTAATTTGGATTCTACCCTTTATAGTTAGAACTGTATTTTTTATTAATTGTAATGATACACATTTAATTTGACCAATTGATTTAAAGCATAAATTAAATATTCATCTAATTGTTTTGGCAAGTGAGTTGTTCGGTACAGAAGTACATTTGATCTAAATGTGCCTAGAAAAATTTTTATATCAGTTATTTTGATTGATTTTATTGCTATATTTTTACAGCTGTTGACTTCGGTGCTGTTCTCTACTGTATATTTGATGTAGGTGAATTTAGTTTTAAATCATAGTATATCTGAATTTACATTTAGAAGTTGAAACAAAATATATTTTGCTAATTACATTAAGGAATATAAATCTATAGTAGTTTTACATATTTACGTACATTTTGCTACGGAATTTTTTTAAGTTTTATACAAGTAGAAAATTTTAAATTACTTTAGAGGTACATTCTATTCCTCTTGAAATTTATAGCGTTTTAAATTTAACATAAACGGTCTTTAATTGGATAGCTATAATTAAAAAACAAAATCTTGTGTAAAGTGGAAAAAACCAAAACCAATAAACCAAAAAAACTCCTGGTAAAATCACACTATCTTAATAGCTTAAACATCTCCAGACAATAAACATAGTCTAATATGGCCCTATAGGATTTCCTGTAATGTAGGTAGCTTTCTATAGCCAGGTGGACCTATGCCACAGGGCAAGGATGCCAAAGCTTGCCCATAGTGCTACCAAAGCCCCATTTGCAGATTACAAGTTGCCAGTAGTGCAATTAAACCTGAACAGTGAGGTTTGGTTTAGAAAAAGCAGCTCATACATTAACCTCTGTTCTTAAAGACAAAGAACATGAATATCTCAGATTCCCCATCACAGCCATAAAGTATTAACCATATGTAACTATTAAGCATATGATTTTAATTGATTTAATAGGTATCCTTTTGGACAAAGCAGATCTAGTCCATCTTTGTAAAATTCATTTATGTGTTCATTTATTTGTGGTTTTTATTTTGGTGTGTTGGCCTTGAATTCACAATCTGAGTGCTGGAGTTACATGCTAGCACCACATACCTAATGCAGTTTGCATGTTCTAAAAGTCCTCCATGTGTGATATAGCTGTTCCACTTTTTCTGTGATTTTATTTCCCATCAATTCCATTACTATGGTCAACCATTGTCTAAAAGTGTTAAGTGGAAAATTACAGAAATAGCACCTCTTAACTTTTACATTGCACATTGTTCTCAGTAACATCATCCTGATCTGTCTTGGTGCATAGGTCATCTCTTAATCTAGCGTGTCAGTGATATATATGTTACCTGCTCTTCAGTCACTTATTATCCAGTTAGCAGACCAACTCTCAGGGATCGTAGTCCTGATGTTCAAGTGCTCTTTTTTTTTTTTAACATAGTACTTACTAATGCTCCTAGAGTGCAAGGGCTACTAGTAGTGCTGACACTTGTGTATTCCAGAGAAGCCACAGATTGTTTCCTTTAGGTCTCGTCTGTATTGTCACATGAGGAATGGTGAGTTTGATATTGTAAGATTTTGAGAAACACCGTATTTTAAAAATGTATTACAAAGGCTGGGGAAATAGCTCAGTAAAATGAGTGCTTGCCTGGCAAGCACAGGGTCCTGAGTTCGATCCCTGGTACCTCAAAAATAATAATAATAAATAAACTAAAAATTTATTACAGTACTTCTGTGTTTTCTTAACATAATTGCTTGCTGTACCTCATTTATAAATTCTTACATATGTAAATAGTAGAAAACAAAATACATACAAGATTTGGTATTATGCTTAGGTTTTAGGCAACCCCTGGAGATCTTGGAATATATCCAAATAAACTGGAATACTGTACCCAAAAATATTTTTAGTAATTTAAATAAAGTAATTTCACATTTTTATTCTAATCATTGCTCTTTCAAGAGGGAAAACCGTACTTCAACTTTGATGATATTGCATAATCATCATCCTTTTCTGTCTCATGACAGTTCTTATTGTTCCTATTATTTTTGTTAATGACCTTAGATGTAGTATAAATAATGTACTAGTTGCTTTTCTGCAATTTTTATTTTGTTTTTGGCTTTCTCAGATTGAAACAACAAAAATGCATTATTTTAATCAAGTGTAAGCTATTCATACAAATTTTTTTTGTTCATATAAATACACGAATGATTTGTATGCATATGTGTTTTCTTTATAGAGAAAACAGTTTAGGAAATGCATCATTATTTTAAGATCACTCAGATCCACTTAAAATTTTACTATGAAGAGCATATCTCAAAGCATGTACTCACAGTTTCATTTGCTTTTTATACTTCTAACTTGAACAAATGAATACTCCTTTTAAAATTTGGCTGATCAAAGTTTAACGCTGGCCACAGTAATACTCACCTGAAATCAGGATACTGAGCCAGGAGGACTGTTAAATTCAGGGCCACTTGGGCAGCTTAAGATCCTGGCTCAAAAGTTAAAGGGGCTGAGGGTGTAACTCAGTGGTACCATTTGTGTGACATGCACGTGACTCCATGTTTGTTCCCCAGTATTGCAAAAATAAAGTTTATATTACATTAATACCATGACTAAAAATAAAGTGCTATTATCAGTGTTCTGTGGGGACTGTTCATCTATATATCATAAAAGATTAATTATATTAATGTAAAGAGATTCTGTTTTGTATTGGGACTGTTATATTAGGCCTTACAAGACAAGGTCTCTCGTAATTATTCAGTCCTGCAATTGTAGCACAAAAGCAACCACAGAAAATACTTAAAATAGTCATGGCTGTCTTCCAATAAAGTTTTATTAACAAAACCCAAATATTTACTATTGAATATTAAATCTGCTTGCTAAGAAATACGCTTATGTTTAATCTTTGTCTCAAAAGTTATTTCATGTGATCATAAGAGGTTCTTATGTTTTCTCTTAGCCTGCTCTTTTATGTTTGTATATAAGATGCATGAGTTGTAAATGTTCGGTTGGGTCTTATTTTTAAATCTGTTTTGACAAGTAAGCACTCTTATCATTAGAGTTAATATTACACCACTTAATATGAGATGTAGAAATCTTACAAGTATATCGGATCCTTTACTCGTTCTTAACACTATTGTTGACGTAAGCATGACATCTGTATACTTAGCTGATCCCCAGAACAGCATTGTAAATTTATCTTTAGTTGCATGTAAAGACTCTGACTCTCAAGAATCATTAATATTTTACCTATTTATATGCAGTAATGCAAAGTAATATATTCATTGTAGCATAACTATTTTTTGAAAATAATAAATGTAGGCAGATGCTGCACATACCTGTTTCTTTTACCTGTGAGGTTAAGCAT
Organism: Ctenomys sociabilis; assembly: GCA_004027165.1. Classification (NCBI taxonomy): domain Eukaryota; kingdom Metazoa; phylum Chordata; class Mammalia; order Rodentia; family Ctenomyidae; genus Ctenomys; species Ctenomys sociabilis. The sequence continues at coordinate 25,137 of PVKA01010146.1, read as the reverse complement.
CTGTTCCTAATCTTGTTTGAATCAGTTATTACTCTCATGGTTTATCCAGTGGTTCTTTTATTTTTTAATGATAGAACATTTTGGTAATGTTCTAATATAGTGTGAACAACAGCATAAATTGTATCATTTATCATGGCATTAGAAAAATTAAAATACCAGTTTTACTGTTAGTGGACTGGAGAGAGCTCCAGTGGTGTATGCACCTTCCTGGGAAGTAGGGTCCTGAGTTTGATCCCCAATAAAACAAGTTAATAAGTGGTTAGCTTCTTGTGGGAGATACACTCCTCCAAGTCAAGTATTTGAAATTTGCCTTTTACAATCTTAAGAAAAAATATAACTATCTTAACTGTGCTGAATATATTCACACAGAAATATAAATACCCCTCCCCTTAAGCCACAAGATATTTTGAATGTTGTTTGCCCTCCCAAACTTTCTAATTTAAAAAGTTGGAGTTTCCTAGTTGTTATTTGTTTTGGCTCTGTCTCTCATGACCATTAAATGTTAAATATTTTATTACCAATAAGAAGTCCTGTATTAAAATAATTTTGCATATTCAGCCTTAACTAAGTTTATATTCAAGATAATTTTTAAAAATTAAAATAGATGAGAGGGCCGGGGAGATGGCTCAGAATAAGCACTTCCCTGTCAATCGCAAGGGTCTGAGTTCAGTCCCTGGTTCTGGGAAATAAATTAAATAAATAGATAAATAGATGAAAAAAATTAAAATTGATGTCTTAATTGATTATGTTTAGGAGTCTGATGAATACATTATGGTTTAGATCGAAAATGTCTCTTAAAGCCTCAAGTGTTTGGAACAAGGTTAGATGGTGGGGATATTACAACTGACTTGATGTTAGGTGGGCTTTAGTCAGAAGAGGTGGGCCACTGGCATGTGACTTAGAGAAACCTTTCTCCTAGCAACTCCCAGACTGCTTCCTGGCTTCCCTAAGATGAACCCCTTTAATTCCACCAAGCACTTTTGCCTTGGAACCAGCTGACTGGAGTGAAATAGCCAAAATAATGCTCTGCTTTGTGATTGACCAGTCTTATGGTGTATGTTGAAATGTATGCCTCTGAAGTTCATAATGTAAGAAGAAACATAAAATTCAAAAACAAGGTCCTTTTGAATATGCAAGTCAACTTGAGGTCTTTTGTTTTAGATCTTTTTTTTTGGCAGAACCAGGGATTGAACACAGGCTCTTGTGCTTTCCAAGGGAAGAGCTTATTCCACTGAGCCATCTCCCTGGCTCCTTCAAATTGAAGTCTTACATAATCCTTATTCTGTTCAACATTTTTGTCTAATTGTCATGTAAGGCCCTGTTCTTTGTTTGTTTGGTTTGTTTTTTGTACTCAGGATCAGTCTCAGGACCTTGCACTTCCCAGGCAGGCACTCATGCCACTAAGCATCTCCCCAACCAAGGTCTATTTTTGTTACATTAATTTAAACAGTTCTAAAACTTAAATTATCACTAAGAAGTGGTGCACTAGTACTCAGAATCAAGCTTTTTTTTTTTTTTTTTTTTTTTTTTTTTTTTTTTTTTTTTTTTGCCCATTTAGGTGTAAATATCCCTTAGAGATCATTAAGTACAAAGTATCCTTTCTCAACTAATACACTTTTTCAGCTATCTAATCCATAAGCACTCAGTGTTTATATTCTTTTGGTCTCAGAAAAAGTTGGATAATCCTAGGATATGTAACAAAAGGCTTTTATATGAATTTGCAAAGATTGACATTTTCAAAGTTAATATAGTAGGTTGGTTTTCAGTTTCATTATGTTATTAAAAACTAATTACCCAGTAAGTAGCTGAGCATTTGGCAGCCACTCAGTAGTGAAGATGAGTGTACCTCTCCATTACATGATTTGCACTGCTGTGTTTTAAATTATATTTTATTTTGCTTTATCTGAACAAAGGACACAATGTATTAGTCATATTTTCTCAGATTTCAAATAGGCTTATGATTAGCTCTAGAAAACCAACACTTCATGTACAAATAAAATTTTAATTTACTACAGAGTCTAGTATGAATCTATGAACAGCATAGTAGGTTTGTGTAGTCCTTACAGTTAATCAGCATGTTAGAGCTAAAAAGATTCTGAAAGAAAAGTGAGGCCAGGTCCCTGTGTTACACAGATACTTAAAATTCGTGTTGTGTTCACAGAGCAGATGCTCCACAGTTCAAAAACAAGCACATGCTTAACTATTAAATGTGGTGTTGTGCACAGTTATGCGTCTAAGTTTTTCTTAAGAAAATGAGCAAATGCACTAACATTTAGTCACAATATTATAAATATTCATTATGACACAATATTGGAAACTATACAATAATGGTTTGTTTAAAATATAGGCATATAGGTTTAAAAATAAATACATGGAAAGAGATCACATGCATTAAATGGAAAAAGCAAACCATTCTGAAATGATTTATGTATCTGCATATGTATAAATATGACTGTGGCTGGCTCAGCTCGCCCTACAGGGGCTGGAGCAGCATGTGGTGGCAGGGATGGAACCATGGTGCCTGCACTTGCCTAAATTTGCTAAGCAGGCACTTTAGCCTGCTCAGCTATCTCACCAGACCCTATAATAAATGTTGTAATAACTTTAAAACAACTTTAGTCACAACGTGTAGACTTGAGTAGTAGCACTACCTTAGGAAAGTTGCTTCAATTTTATTGTTTAAAATGAGAATAGATCCCCAGCATGCTGTGACACCCCCCCACCTCATCACACCTCACCCCAATCCCCCTTCGTGCACTGAAACAGTGACTGAGACTGGGCTTGTTGGCATGTGCCTGTAATCCCAGTGCTTGGGAGGCTGAATCTGCAGTGAGACCCTGTAGACCTTGTACTAAAATACATGTTAAAAAATGAGAATGATATATACTTATTAGGAATAAAGTATTACAAAGAAATAGAGTTAGCCACATGACTTAGTTGTTTCTTAGTGTTTAATCTGTTTTGGAAAAGAAATAGAGTTCTATCCATTGTCTTTGGTTTCATAAACCTATGTCAAATCTTAGTAAAATAGACATTCTGTATATTTTAAGAATAGTGGAGGGTAGAGAAGCTATTGTGAAGGTTTAAATCTGTATCTAGTGTTTGTCTACACCTTACTCAAGGTGTAGTCAATTTTATTGACTAAATGGTTAAAAATTTTTGTCTTTGAAAGAAGCATATTTTAGGTCAAGTTGGCTTTTCCTTGAATGTCGTTCTTTTCTAATTAAAGAGTACAGTACCAAAAACATTTACTGTGAAGTTGCATATTGTAAATTCTTTAATTCCCTAGAATAGATTATGAAGGAAAAGCATACTTGAGAAAATTTTGCCAAATTTTAATAACAAAAACAATGTCATTTCTGTTGACACTAAGAGTAAACCAGTTCTCTAAAAAATTCTTGACTACTTAAGCTACATATTTGTAATAGTCTCTTTTATTTTCAACTTAATATGTGTTTCTATTCTGGGTTAGTATTTCTAATTTGGAAATGCCAAATTTTCCTCTTAAAAGTCAAAAATGTTTAGTGCGGTATATTTAGTGTTTTGTAAAAAATATTAGAACTATAGAAGTAACAGGAAAGACAACTTAGTAATACATACTTGAAGTTGGCTGTGTAAAAATATTTTCAGAGAACAGTTAGGATTGCTTTGAACCATTTAGTCTGGATATCATTTCATGCAAATACCTTTGAGATTGCTAGGCTAATTGAAACCATCAGTTCACTTGCTGCTATTCTTGAGTAAGAGACTTGGATTATTGATGTAGGTTAATGTCTTCGTTAGGTTGTTTATATGGATATTTAACCTTTGATCATTCTGCTAATATTTCCTGAGGGTTTATTACAAAAACTCCTTAGGTGATCATTACATACTATATAAGTCAAATTGATTTCTCTTTGTCCTTTAAGATCTCTCCTATGAGCAGTACTATCATTTTCACTTTTCAAAATATAAGTGAGATTTTTGCAGAAGTGGGAGGAGGAATAAAAGACAGAATATGAAATGATGATTTACAAAATTCAAAAATTAAAAAATAACCACTTGACTTAAGAGGGGGAAAAACAGTAGAATTTCTAAGATCTACCACCTACCCAAAGGTCACAAAATAATCAAACATTCTAAAAATTATAGAAAAGTAGTTAAATTAATACTTGAAGCACTAATTGAAACACTTAATGGTGACGCAGATAAACCACTAGAAGCTTTAAAATTAACTAGAACGTTTAAAACTCCTGGCAACCCTTTCCATTCAGCAATTTTTGGGGGAATCATATGCAACCATAGCAACTAGCTAGTGCATAGTTTTGATGCCCACTTTCACAGGACTTCATCTGGAAGAGGCACAGAACAATGGTGTTGCTTAGCTTGGTGACACTGCTGAACCCAGCCACCTTAGTAAAGTGCCGTAAATGTATCACGCTGCATTGCCAGCTAGCAGAGAATTCAGCATGAGGAGTTAAGGTAACTGACATCCTAAGGAGATGAGCCAGACCATTGGCGTTTCTGTGGATCTGAAGAATAGAACAAGTCTAATGATCCCTGCAGTATTTCCTCCAAGAACACCTTATCACCTGGACTCAAATTGACTACCCAGCAAACAGAACCTGTAATGTCCATAGGAATGTCCATATGAAGGAGAAATCCAGAATTATCACCAAGAATTTTTGCCAGTGTTGGCATATCCCATGTCTAGACAATACTTTGGCATTAAAGCAAATGGATCCAGGAGACTTCAGAACAAGATATTGAAACCAAGTATTGTTGGCAAATGGTGATAGATTAGCTGTAAAAATACTTGTCTCATCATCTTCACACTGACCAAGTTCTCACAGGGACAGAATAAATTGTCCTATTTGATCTGGCTTGGGGTGAAAGAAGTAACAATTTTGAAGTTATCTTGAAGCATTCTCCATAAAAAGTGTCTAACCCAACAGGGGTGTGGTGTGGGAGTCACTGCCTTATAGTGTGTGAGGGAACAAATACAAATTGCCAAGTTCCAATGCCTTCTATCCTTTAAAGCTCACCTAAGTGGAGTTTTCAAAAAAAAAAAGAAAAATACTAAAAAGATAAGACTCATTTGAAAGATTACCACCAAAGGGCACAGATTCATTAAATGAAAGTGGTTAAATTTACTGATCTTGTGGATGGTAATGGAAGAATAAAGGAATATACTAGTCAATTCTGCCTAAAGACTTGATAATGGACCTATTTCTTAAACTACCACAAAAAGAAAGCAAGCACACACCAAATGAATTGAACCAATAACTTTCCAAACTGCTTGAGGGGAAGAAAGGTTTCAATGAGTACTAAGTTTACAGTAATATATGTGCAAGTTCTAACTACTCTTGTACTGTAGGATGATTAGATATCAGTGTATAGTACATTTTAGTCAACTAGGACAAAATATTTTGAAAGCTTACACTGTGAAAAAATGATAAGTCAGAGATAGGTTTAACTAGATTTAAACATACAATGTGTATGTGTATTGGAACATCACATTGTCCTATTCGGATATACAATTTTTACTTTAGGTATCACTTAAAGTTTTTTTGAATGAAAATAATGCAGACTCAGTTTCACTGGTGAATACTTTCCAGGCACATCAGATTCTGTTGCATATTCTGTAAAATTTCTTACAAAAAGTAAGACACAGATTTTGCTTCCTGTCACGTTTTGATGTCCATGAGGAATTACCCAAACCAAGCAAAGATTATAAGATAGGGATGTCATAGACCAATAACTCTGGAAATATACAAAAGTTCTCAACAAAACAGTAAACTGAATCCAACATTATATAGAAGTAATTAAATATCATAAGCAAGTGTAATTTAATGGACATCCATTTGTAATTTTTTTTCAGTACTAAAATGCAATAAGCCTTGAAAAGAAAACATGATTATTATTACAAAGTCAGGAAAAGCTAGTTACTGTTTGATTCCAATAATATGACATTCTGGAAAACACAAAAATAGTAACAGTTGAATCAATGGAACTGACCAGGTAGAACAAAGGAAATTTTAAGATAGTGAAACTTAAATACTCTACATGTGGGTTTATAACATTAATTTGTCAAAATTCATAAACTGCAACAGTAAACTTTAATGTGCAGTCAGGCATTGTTTAATGAACGTGTTAAGAAATGCTTTGTTGTAAGATTTTGTCATGTGAGCAGAGAGAACTTAACACATGTACAATTGGTTAACACAGTCCCTTGATGTAATCAGGAGACAAAGGGTATGCATGAGGCTGCATGAGGCTGCTGCTGGCATAATAGTTTTCTGCAGTAGAAAAATAAGAATATTTTAAAATAATAAAAGCACTTCATTGTAAATGCATCAGATAGTAATCTTGTGTAATGTTTGTCCATTGTTTTGCGACAAATTATTCAAAACTTTCTAGCTTTTGAAATAATGCAGTACATTATCATACTATACTACTGTTAAAGAGCACACCAGATTATTTCTCTCTGACTGTGGCTGAATACCCACTGATGTCATCCTCATCCCTTTCTTCATCTTTCTCTGCCCCACTTCTGGCAACCAACATTCTACACAACTTCTATGAGATTAACCTTTTCACATTCCTGTATATGAATGAGATGATGTGGTGTCTTTCTGTGCCTGTCAAACTGTAGCATAACAATCTTTGATTCTGTCCATGGTCATATATATATATATATATATATATATATATATATATATATATATATATATATATATGACCATGGACTGTTTGATTAATATATATATATATATATATATATATATATTATTCTTGTTATTTTTTTATCCATCAATAGATGCCTAGGGAAACAAGATGTTTCTGTTTCTTGGATGTTGTGCTGTGATAAATAGGAAAAGATGGATGTCTTCTCTACATATTAATTACACATTTCTTTTGGACATGTAATTCAGTGGGATTGCCAAACTGTATTGTAGTTCTTCAGGTAACCTCTTGTTTTCTGGAATACCTGTACAATTTTATATTTCTGCCAACAGTACTCCATAGTTCCCTTTTCTCCACATCCTTACCAGTAGCCCTTTTTGATAGTAGCCATTCTTTGAGGTATGTGGTGATATTGCCATTTCCGTTTGCATTTTCTTGATTAATGATGTTCATTTCTTCTTATATCTGCTATCTATTTACATGTCTTCTGAGAACTATTTAAATCTTTTGTTTTCTTTAATTGGGATTTTTTTTTTTGCTATCAGATTTTTGGAGTACCTTGTATATTCTTGGTATTGACTCCTTGTATTGTGTGTAGATTATAATTAAGTTCTACTGTGGGCTGTCTCTTCATTGTAAACCATTTCTTTGGCTTTACAGAATCTTTTTTTATTGATGTCATCCCATTTTTGTTTTTTGTTCTGTTTCATAAGCTTTTCATAAGCGTTTTCAGCAGTTTTACTAATTTAATAGGTTGCATCCTACATTTAAGTTCCTAATCCATTTTGGTTGACTTATAACTGCTGATTGAAATTGTTAAGGCTTGAATACAAGGAGTCATACAAAGACTCATGTATTGAGGGCTTAATCCCCAGTGCAGCAGTGTTCAGAAATGCAGCCCAAGAGGAGAATGGATCAGGAGGGCACTAACCTCGTCAGTGAATGAGACCATAACTTGACAAGATCATAATTTAATTCCCCTTTGGGGGAATAATAGAAAGGGAGAGGTGGAGCTTAGTTCAGGAGAGGTGACAGAAGAGTGATTCTGGCCTTGGGCTCTTCTCTCTCCCATTCTCTGCTTCACAGGTACTCTGGGATGAGTAGTGTTGCTCCAACACACTCTGCTCATCTTACCCTCCGCCTCATGTCAGCACACAGCAGTGGTGCCAGCTGACCATAAATGAAGCATCTGAAACCTTAGTCAAAATAAACTTTTTCCCCTTAAATTAATTTTCTTCACGGTTTGGTCACAGTGATGAAATTTTAACTAATTAATGTGAGTCTAGTTTCATTCTTTTGTATATGGGTATCAAATTTTCCTAGCACTATTTATTGATAAATTGTACTTTCTCCAGTATGTTCTTACAACCTTTGTTAAGAATCAGTGATTCTGTTACTTTGGTCTGTGTAACTTTTTATGCCAGTATCATTCTGTTTTGCTAGAGCTAGCTATTATATTTAAGATTTAGGTCTTACAATGCTTCCTGGCTTGGTTTATCTAAAGATGACTTTGTGGAGATTTGTGATACCATCCAAATTTTAGGATTTTTTTCTATTTTTATTAATAACTTGAGTGTTCCTCCCAAACCCCTTTCCCTCACCCCCCACTGGGATTCATTGGATATGTAGATTCTTTTGGGTAGTGTAGACATTTCTCTCCTTAGGATTTTTTAAACAGGGTTTCACTATGTAGGCCAGGCCATCCTGGCTCTATAGAACATAGGTCTGAAACTTACGATCCTCCTGCCCTATTCTTTCTAGAACTGGGATTATAGGCATGCACCTTGATGCCTGGCTAATATATTTAACAATATTTCTTTATGAATTTTTTCAGGAACATGCGGTGTCTTTTCATTTAGTGTTTTTGTGTCTTTCTGTTTCTTCCATCAACTTATAGTTGTACTCTAGCCATCTTTCAACTCATTGGCTAAACTTATTCCTGGGTATTTTCAAACATTTTATAGCTATTGTAAATATGGTTGCTGTCTTGATTTTTGTTTCACATAATATGCTGTTGGCATATTAGAAAACTATTTGTATGTTGATTTTATATCCTATAACCTTGATTATTTGTCTAGGTTTTTGGTGAAGGTGGTGAGATTGTCTAAATTTAAGATCATGTCAGCCATGAATGATGGCATCTGCTAGCGATCCCAGCATCAGAGGGCTGAGAGCTCAGGATCACATGTCTAAGGATAGTGTGCCTTACCTAGGGAGACATTTTCTTAAGAAACAAAACAAAATGAAAACATGTGTCATCTGCAAAAGGTGACAATTTCACTTCTTTCCCAGTTTTGTGTCCTTTTTCTTTCTTTGTCTTGCCTATTTACTTAAAACTTCCAGTACAGTTTTGAATAAAAGTGGAAAAGTAGACTCCTCGTCTTCTTTCAGATCTTTGAGGAAAATCTTTTAGCTCTTTCCCACTCAATTTTCTACTATCTTTTGGCTTATTATTTATAGCTTTACTCATGTTTATTTATGTCCTGCTATGTCTGCTTTGTTTTTTTTTAATATGAAGGAATGTTGAATTTTATGAAATGCATCTTCTGCATCTGTTGAGATGATTGCATTGTTCTTTTCATTCTATTGATGCTTCATTCATATATATTGATTTTCATATTCTTACTGCCCTCTAATAAATCCCACTTGATCATGGTGAATGTTTTTAATGTGCTATTTTAGTATATCTTAGTATCTATGCTGCTAAAGTGAGTTCTGATGTGCTATTTTTATTATGAAAAAGTTAATTACTCCCAGACAACATGGCCATGTTTTGCTTACTATATTTTGCGATGCACAGAGAAAGTTGTAAGCTGGCAGCTGGCAGATGATTTGTCTTAGAAATACAGTTGCAGAAATTTAAGTACTGAGAGTGATATTTCCTTAATTTCCCTTCAAGAAACTCCAGTGTTTCACCTTGTTTGTGGTTGGTATCAAAGTGCCTTTTGAAGCTTGGTGTGCAACATACATACTTTCACTACATGAAATACATATGGCTTTCCCATTGTACTCTGTCACTCTAGATGCCTGTCCAGGCCTCTTGCAGTGTCTTCTATTGTTTCCAGTTTGGCTTTTTTGCTGTAGTCATTTTTTAGTGTTCAAGAATTGGGGTCTACAAAAACACAATTCTATTTTTAAATAAAGCACCAAAACCAAATCTATACCTGTGTGAAAAATAGCTAACCCTGTAAACACTAAAAAATTGGACATATCCTGTTCAACAACCTATGGCAGTGATTCTCAGTAGAAGTTCCTCATGAATTCATTGAGGAATAAAGGAGCAGTGATTTCAATTTTGTGATGTGGATTTGGAACTAGTTTGAACACTTCTAGATTGTGTAAAAGTACAAAACTGCCATCGCTTTGCTTTCCCCATGATCAAAAAATCAGGATTTATAATTTCTGTACATGATAAGGGCCTCTTGTCCTGTGGATTCTGCCACACTGCTTATCTGGATTGTGAGTGGTTAGGTGAAAAGGAGGCTGGCTAAGACATGTCCTTTGGACAACCTGTACTAATCACAGGCACCTGGAAAACACTGCTGGCTCTTCTAAACCAAATGCAGTCTTTCTCTTCCTCCTTAAACATCCACATCGATGTTTCAAAGACTGAATGAATTTTTTTTAGGCTTCTGTTTCTGGTTGTCTGTTGACCTTTAGGGAAGAAAGATTTGCGTCCCGCCTTTGAGGGTAGAAGATGGTTAATCTAAGTACCACTGAAAACAGTTCACTTATTTTGGATTTGACTTGTCTCCACTAGAAAAAGAGAGGTTTATAAAAACAAAAGTTAATTATTAATATACCTTGGAAAGGCTAGAGGTGAATTAACTTTTTATGAAGCTATGTGTCTCTAGCTTTCTTCACTATTTGTTTTTATTTGTCTCACAAAAATATAATTTCCTAAAGTGAATATGATAGACTCCTTAGTGATGGCTTCTTTATTTCTTCTCTCACTCTAATGTAAATCTTAACCTTGATCACCTTATGCATTAAATTGAAATGTGCCTTCAAAAACTAAATTTCACTTTTTCATAGGAAAACTCAAAGCTAGAACTTATACAAACAACTGTATTAAAACACAAGACACAGGAAAAAGTCAGTCTAAGCAAATAGATACATATATTTCTATCTACGTAGTTCTGTCCATCCATCCCTCCTTGGCTGCACACTGGCCATGTAAAAGCTTGGACCAGTTGTAGTGAGTGAGCTGATGCTTGTGACATTGCTTGGTGCATGGCCCCTGCATGCGCTGTTATCTGATCAGCTGCTGGAGAGACTTGGCTCATGTGCCAACAGCTCTGTGTGTGCCCACTCCAGCAAGTGTACGTTAAATTCACCACCGCTGATTTACACTGACAATGTTCCCTGTGCTATTGAAAAGAGTATTGTGCAACTTTTAAATCAAATGCTTTGTAGATGTCTGTTAGGTCCATTTTATCTAGGGTGGTGCCGGTCTAAAGCCCCTGCTTAGGCAAGATTAGGCCACAGTCCAATCCCCAGCACCACATGTCTCACTAGCCCCACCCTCAGGGCAGCTGAGCTGGCCTAAACTAAAATATGAAAAATAAAAAATTATCTAGGGTGCACTTTAGCTCTTTATAAAATTTGATTTTCTGTTTAGATGATTTGTTGCTGGAAATGGGATATTGAACCATCACTGTAATGAATTCTATCTCAGCCTTAATGTCTGACTATTCGCTTCAATATTTGGATGTTCCAATTTTGCGTGCAGTTTTTTTTTTTTTTTAGTTTGACTTTATTGGTACCATCTAGATATACATCATGATCACGTTCACTATAGGGAATTTGTTACCTGTACATGGTGTATCTTGATTCCTCTTTTGTTTTTTCACATTCCCATCCCTCCACTCAACCCTCACCCCCCCATTCACAAAGCTCTGATTTCATTTTATTGTTCTTTTTCCATTTTTTTCTTTCCTTTTCTTCCTTTCCCTCCTCCCCAAGTCCGTTTTGCTTTTGAACAGTTTTTTTTCTTATTTCACAGTATTTGTTGTACATTTCTGTTCTTATTTACCTTTTCAGTTGCTCATAACAGAGATAATGCAATATTTACACATGTCCAATTTATTTCACTTTGATTATGTCCATTGTCAATCCATTTATCTATAAATGTCTCAATTTTATCTTGTAGCTGAGTAATATTTCATAGTATAAAAAAAAAAGATCTTTTTTATCCTGAATGAGCTGTAGGTCTGGGGTTAAGTTTTGCATCTTGCCATTTTCTCTTTTTTTTTCTCCACTTGATGCCTGTAAATTTCTTATACTAGATAGGTTTATCACTAGTATTAGCGCTCTCCTTAGAAAATACTTACTCTTTAGAGGTATCTCTGTGTGTAGGATATACTTTGTTTCTGTGACTGTCCTAAGACCCTATCTTTCCAATTTATTAAGGATGAGATTTTGCTATTTGGCTTAGCCCCTGTCCTTTAGTACAGGACTATGTGATGTTTGTTAGTCCAGACAGTTACAGTGCTGTTATAAAGGGAAAACAATTATTACAACAGGTATGACATCCTGGCTAAAGTAGTAAAATTAGCAATAATGATAGCATCAAGCACAACCTTATAAACTGAGGTAACTCTTCATTTGAACCTTTAACCACAGAGGCAAGATCTACAGGAAAGAGAGAAAGAAGATTAATAGAACAGAACAAAAATGTATGCATAATCTAAAACAAAAAGAAAAACCTAAGCAGACTTTAACCAGCAGCTTTCTGGATGCCCGGCCCACATTGCTTACCCTGTTTGAGATGCTCTCTTAGTTGCTGTGGCAACCTCAGACAGAGACAGTTTGAGGCTGTGCCCAGTCCTATGAATAGTTGGTCCCTCTCGGACCTTGCACAGCCTGCTGTGTTCCACACTGCTGGTTCTTCTCTTATCCTGTCTTCCTTGCCCCAGGCTAGTGACTGCAAGTCTGTTCCATCCTGGTGGTGGTTACACATCAGAGGACGTGATGATTTCCCAGCCCAAGGATGCTTGCACTACTGATCACCGGCAGGGAGCGCTTGTTTCCCTCTCCTTATGCCCACATACCAATGCTGGTTTTGCCTGTGGTTGCAAGGCTGAGGGTATGCTGACTTCCCAGCCCAACAACATTTGTGCTACTAATGACAGAACAGGAAAATGCTAATCTCCCATTCCTTGTCCCTGTTGCCACAGGGTGCAGCTGCATCTGTCCACAGTCTGAGCCCTCTCTGTGCTACTCACAAGGCAGGAGGGATTATGTTATTTCACTAACAATCTTCAATGCCATGGCCAGTCCCTAATCTTGTTGCTAGAGATTCCAGTTAGCAATTATGGTGCTGCACAGAAAAAGAAAAAGAAGGATGTCTTACTTATTTTTTTTCTCTCATTGCTGAGACAAAATTAAGGAAGGTTCATGTAGCTCACAGTTTGTGGAGGTTTTGTTGGGTCTGCGCTGACCCAGATCTCCGCGGGCAGGGAGGCGCCAAGAGACAAGGGTGAGAGCTCAAAAGTTTATTGAACCATGCGTGGGACCCTGCACCAAAGGCGGTTGCGGAGTGCCGAGCTGTCGTTACAGGCAGGTTTATAAAGGCAAAAACCACAAAATTAGGGGGAGGCAAGCGAACTACAGAAGCTAGTTGCATTGGTTAATAGGGGTTGACCTTTACATTGATTGGCTCGGCACGGGGGGATTTTTCTGACAGAATAACATATTTCTGTAATGCTTGGCTCAGTGCGAAGGAGTTTTTTGGGTGGAACTACATGTTTGGGTAATCTTGGGGGGCATTTTGTGGTTGTTAGGGGGTAAGAGGGAAACTTGAGCAAGCTGGTTACAGATGCCAATAGCAACCGTTATTCTATAGGTGACCTTTACCAGGATTGGTTGAGGGCCATCTGGGGGAACAGAGTTTGAGGACGTTGTGTGTATATAGCTACAGTTGCTTGGGAACTTTGTAATCAATTATAACTTTCCCAGAACACTTAGCAACAGATGAAACAAAGGGCTAAGATGGAGCTAGTCTTGTGTGGGTCTGGGTGTTGTCTTGGGGACTTTTTATTTTTACCTTTACAGTTTAGGTCCCTACTCACCTGGCTCCAAGGCCGAATGGCAGATGGAATAGGGCAGCCATTCATGGTGTCAGGAAATGACAAAAAGCAGAGGGAAGAGCAGCAATTGCAGCTGCTAGCAAGCCTCACTCCTCTCCTTATATTAATGCAGATTGAGTCCAGACAGTAGCAGTGCTGTTATAAAGGGAAAACAATTACATTTTAACCTGGTTAAAGGTTCAAATGAAGAGTTACCACAGGGCAGAGGCAGCACTCACACCCATAAACCCAGCAACACTCACACCCATAACACCAGCTTTGGATCATGAATTAATCACAAACTCTGGAAGCCACCCCAATGACTGCATGAGCTTTGGGGAACAACTAGACACAAAGCATGAAAAGGAAACAAGAGAAGGGGAAGGGAGGTGGAGGAGGATGAGGAAGCGGAAGGAGGAGGAGGAGAAATGGTAGAGGGAGAGGAGGAGAAGAAGGAGAGGAACACAAAGATCTAGGAGAAGAAGGAAAAGAAGAAACAAAAAAATAAAACTGGCGGCCCATCAGCAAGGTAGCAACCACTTGCTCTGTGTACCAGTAAAATGTTGCCTTGCTGCAGTGCCCTCTGCTTGCAGGAAATAAAAATAAGCCAGGGGTCTATATTGTAGATCTAGTCTGTGCAGACTGACATTTTCAGTCTCTCCATTTTAGGGGAATTTCCTGGGAATATTTGTTCCTGCTCCAATTCTATAAGCAGTAAAACCAGGGCAGCCCTGGGACAGGATTATCATTTTATAAAATCTTATGCCTATATTTTATCTACAAGTCTCCAACTTCAGATAAATTTTTCTATCAGGATGTATGTCCTGGGTAGCAGAGATAGCTCAGTAGAATAAATGTTTGCCTCATCCTGAGTTCAATCCCTGGTACTGAAAAAAAAAAAGATGTATGTCCCCTTTCTCTGGAAAGCTCCAGTGTGACATTCAGCCATGTTGAATCTTTGCCACATATAATCTTATAATTGTTATTTTTTCTTGCTAAATTCATTTCTTTATCCTGTGTAAAAGTTTGTCTTATTGATATAAGTATGTGTGTTCCTTATTTCTTTTGGATTCCATTTACATGTGATATCTTCTTCTATTTTTCATTTTCAATAAATGTCTTTAGAGGTGAAATTCATCTCATGTGAGCATTATATAGTGGGGTTCTTTTGCTTTTAAATCTCTCCAGCTCCTGCATATCTTTTAATTGCAGAACTTAATCTACTTATATGCAAGTCAGTTACTGACAAAGGTCTACTTCCATGTTTTTAAATCTAGATTTGCTCCAGCTATTGTTGTGATGGTAGTGTTTTGTTTTGTTATATCTTGTGATACTGGAAATTGAACACAGAGTCTCAAGCTAGGCAAAAACTCTACCACTTAAATGTACTGTCCCTCTCATTTTATCTTGTGATAGGGTCTCACTAAATTGATTTAGGCTTACTTTCAGTTTAGGATCCTCCTGCCTCAGCCTCCCAAATAGGGTTATAGGCACATCAGGTTTCTCTCTCTCTCTCTCTCTCTCTCTCTCTCTCTCTCTCTCTCTCTCTCTCTCTCTCTCTCTCTCATTTTTCTGTGTAATTAAGTAATATTTTGGATATGTCTACAGATTTTTGCTTTATAGTTACCATGAGGTTTATGGAAAATATCTTTTGATTACAACAAGATATTTTGAAATGATTGTGTAGTGGAGAACTAGCTGGTGGTCAACTTGTTATACCCAGCTGAACTGAACTAACACAGTGCTGGGTGTGGGAAACCCACCTGAGGATTTCTGCCAGCAGCCTAAGAGGCAGAACTAGAGAAGAAGGAGAGGGGCTGTTGAGGAAGGTGTTTGCAGAAGCTGTTGGGGAGGTGTTGGAAGCTGCTGGTTCTCTTGGGCTACTGCTGGAGGCCCTTGTCATGCTGGCTTTCCTGATAAACTCAGCTCTTCTTGTCAAAGCAAGAGCTTGGGACCTTGTTGTCACTGATAATGGCTACACTCTACTTTGGGGGAGCTCTGTTCCTCATCCTGAACATGATATCCTGGCTCCAGAGGGGGAGATGGTGCACTGCTCAGCCTCATGGTGAAGCTTGTCATGTTGTATTTCCTGATGGGAACTCAGCTTTCCTTATCACTGGAGAAGCTGAGGACCGCATAGTAGCTGAAGATGGCTGTAGTACTCCTAGGGGGAGCTCTGATTCTTGTGTTGAGCATTGCTTCCTGGTTCCAGTTCAGATCCTTCATCCACTATACTTTGTAGCTTCCACCACCGACCTTTGGCCCTTCCCAGCCCAGATCTGTGTAGCACACCTGCATGAGACATTGTCGTGGGATGTAGGCCTCCAGTTGGACTTGTAGGAGGTATTGTTATGAGCTCTTGGTTTTCAGATGGACTCAGGCAGAATATTAGAATCCAGACTCTCCCCTATATTTGTTGGTTTTTAGTCTATTGATAGATTTCTTGCTCTTTTTGTATATGATTGTTTGGGTGATTATAAAATAATCTTATAAAGAGTGTCCTGCATGGTATTGTTCCCCTTGCAAAAACCCCAAACTACAACAGGTAATAACTTAATATTGACTGTATCATATGAAAACAAACCAAAAAAGAAATTATATTAATAAAACATGTACTTTTACCTTGTCTTGCCCCTCAGCTTGAATTTTTATATTCTATTTCATATGTCTCTATATCACCTGTCACCATATTAATGTAGCCTTTAGTTTGAATTTTAACATTTATTTGCTTATTTTTATTTTTATTTTGAGATAGGGTCTTATGTAGTTCAGGCTGGTTTTGTACTCACTGTGCAGCCCAGGCTGGCCTTGAGCTTGCAGCGATCCCCCTGCCACAGCCTCCCATGGGCTGGAATTATAGGAGTGTGTTACCAAGCCTGGTAATTTTTAAGGTTTTTTAATTTTCAGATTAAAGATATAAATTATTTACACACCATGTTTGCAGCATTAAAGCATCATGAATTTATCTGTATAGTTATTGTTATCACTGAGTTTTATACCGTCTGTTATTTTCTTGTCCTTTATTAATTTAAAGAACTGTCCTTATTTCTTATCAGACTGTCCTTACCATTTTTTGGTAAGATAAGTTTCATAGAGCCATATTCTCTCAGCTTTTGTTTGTCCTGAAAAGTCTTCATCTTTTTATTTTTAAAAGATAGTTTGCTGAGGTACAGTATGCTTAGATTTTTTTTTCTTTATGTACTGTGAAAAATGTCATACCATTCTCTCTTGCCTTATAAGATTTCTGAGAGATTGGCTATAAAGGCGGACTTATTTGAGTTGAATCTGATTAGTAACCTGTGATGTTCTTGCACATGGACTTTGTATGACTTTCTGATTTTGGGATTATCTTTTTCTTATTACCTTTCTAAATAAGCTATCTGTTTAGGAATGTCAATATTCTCTGTAGCCCTATTAACCCCAATAGTTGCTCTTTTAATGATGTTCCAAAGTTCTTATAAACTTTCTTCATTTGTTTCTTTTTATTAATTTAATTGACAAATAGCAATGAGACAGTTTCAAAACCGATTAGTAGGACAGTTTCAATAATTAATACATTGCATATTGTTGTCTTAGTGGTTATTCATAGTATAAGATGCAGACATGATATCTTGTCCAAACACTATTAGTGCTAATCGTTCTCATTGAATTAAGAGAAAGTAGCTGTACATCTATCCTATTTTGTATATAGAGATACAAAATGGTCCTTCATTTGTATCCTCTTTGTTTAGTTTTGTCAGAGATTAGTAATTCATTGCCATATTTAAATATTATAGGTATGTGAATTGAGCAAAATACTCCAATACAGTCCAGAAGTCCGTAACAGTAGTGGGTTGTCCATAGGACTGGCAATGTCAGAAGTTGTTGACTTGAGCCTTTTACATCTCAGCATATTAATATGCCTTTACTTTTTATACTTCATTTTTATACTTTTCTGCTGGGTGGTTAAGACCAAGATAAAGCAAGACCTATATAAAAAGAAATGTAACTTTTGTATCTAACAAAGTCAATCAAACCCCCTCAGAATTTATCCTGAAACCCTGTACCACAGTATGTGGATCCTTTGTCAGTGTCAGCGATTTGTATGAGTCACTTCATACTTTTTATAAAACATGGTCTTTTAAAAATTAATAATTAATTAATTTATTTATTTCTTGGATATAGGGTCTGGCTATACAGTTGAGACTCATAGTGATCCTCCTGTCTCAGCCTCTCCCAGCACTGAGATTACAGGCCTGTGCCATGCAACTGGCTTCAGGGCCAGCTGGGTGTGCCTGGGAATCTGGGGCTGGCATGGCACACACTACTGGGGGTCCAATGTGGGTCGTTTCACTTGGCAGGCAAGTACTAAGACCACTGAGCTATCTCCTTAGCTCAGACTTAATTCTTTACACTTTGTTCTTTTTTTAAATCCAATTGTGTATTTTCAAATAGCCTGTTTTCCATATAATTATTGATTATATTTTATTTTAAATGTCTTCTATTACATTATCAATTTTGCTTAGTATACTTTTTAGCTCAATGATTTCTTAAGAATTTCATGTTTATGAAGTTTTTCTGCTCAACTATTGACTTTTCTGAAGCTTGTTGTTTATGTAAAACAATCCACAAATTTACCTTGATTAGTTCCTCTCTGGTCAGTGTCTGGTACAGTTTTCTACTGCAAGGTCATCATTTAGTGCCCTGTTGGCATTTTGTCACTGATTCCAACTTAGAGAGCAATCCTGGGTTTGTCCTCAATCTGGTGTTGGTGTGTTCAGTGGGCACTGGGGGAAATGCATAATTTGATAATTCATTTCTTCAAGCCTTCCATGGGGGTCATGCTAGGCCCAGATGCCTCTGTCACTGTCATCAGCCTGTGGTCAGGCACTGGACGATTCTGCCTGGCTCTTTACTGAGTCTCCTTCGATGGATCACTCTTAGATTCCTGGTCTTAGATTCCTGTATAACGAGTTGATACCTTCTTCTCTTTTCAACCTGTAAATGTGTAATTGTTCTCACTGTTGTGCTCCCTGTGGCTGGGGGAGAAATAGGATGGACAGTTCTTTGGGTATCCATGCCACAGTGTTGAGCCTACAAATCCTGAGCCCATTCCCTGTCTGGTAAAATGCAGATTAAAATATAAATTTGTCCCTGCAAGACAGACTGCAAGCATCTGCCTAATGCCAGGGCAGGCCTAGAGGATATGCCTTTGAGCTTTGGCCTGGATGTTAGGGTTTGGTTTCTAACTCATGTTGGATTGTACTGTGTCAGTACAGTCACCTGCCACTGAACTCCAGGACAATGTTTTCTGCTTCCTGCCTTACTCCCCAGTGGATGAATTCCTGTTTCTACTTTGCTTGCCATAGTTTAGAGGAGGGTTGATGGAGGCAGTTTCTTAGCCAATTGGGTAACACTCCAGAAATCCCTTCTGGAGATATTGCCTGGAAGGCAGATTTTGTGAAGCTTTGCCCAGCACTGAGTTTCACTGTGGTGGTGGCTACTGAGTTTCTAGTTCTCTTTGTCTCTGTGCCTCTGTCTCTGTCTGTCCCTGTCTCTGCCTTTCCCTGTCTCTCCCTGTCTGTGTCTGTCTTTCTGTCTGTCTGTCTCTCTCCATTCATCTCTCTCTCCCTTCCTCCCTCTCTCATGGCATTTTTCAGCACAAGGTAGTCACCATTTCTTAACTCTTGAGAAGTATATAATTGCTGTGATTGGGCTGGGGAGATGGCTCAGTAGAGTAAGTGCTTGCCTGGCAAGAGCAAGGGTCTGAGTTCAATCCCTGGTTCCCCCCAAAAAAGAAAAAAAAAACCAATAAATTGCTGAGATTGGTGTGTCCATGGGAAATTAACTGAAATAACTTGCTCGTGCTATTTGTTTATTCTGCCCAGCTTTTGGACTCACATTGAAATACACGTACTTTAGCATTTCTGTCTGACCACTGGAGATTTTGGGAGGGGTCAGGCTCCATAATCACATGAGTGAAAGCAATCTCCTAAAGTGACTCACTTGATAAGGTAGCTTAGCAGCTCTTGTTTCTTTATAGCATTACAGTTAACTATGTATTGGATTTGGTTGGCTCTTATCTTTCTAAAAAGAAAGTTACAGGATAAAACATTATATAATCCACAGATATGTATTTATATTTATCTATGTGTATATACATCTATAGTTCTGGTTAACAGTTTATACTTCCCTTGCACTGGATTTTTAAAAATGTCTTAACCTAGTATTTACAAGCACTGTTTAATATACTAAATAAATAAGTAAATAGCACACATGCACACACACACACACACACACACACACACACCTTTTGATTTTATGCTTCTGGAAAACTTTGGCTCATATGTCATCACAGGAAGGCTATTCTATTTTTTTATTTTAGAAATACTATCATCCCTTTAAATAAGATTAAGATTAGAAGCCCTTAGTTATTTAGGAAAAGCCAGATAAAATTAAATTCCAGAAGTGCTTAATAGATAAAAACAAGCTCATATCCCTGTGGATGACAAATTCACCTACAGTTAGTATACTGCTAAACCAGTTTTATTGCCTATTGAGGCTGTTGGTCTGCTTTATCAAAGTTCAAACACTTGGTAACTTTAATGGATCTGCAGACATCCAATGCTAATAATAGAATTGAAACAACAAACTAGGAGGCCTTTTTGAGTATGTTTATTATTAGTGAATTGTTCCTCCTAGTCTCCTGAGGATGAAGCACAGCAGCATAGTACCTACCTGGCAAGCATGAGGCCCTGAGTTCAGTTCCTGGTACAAAAAATAAAAACCCACTCAAGCTATATATCTTTTATGACTATTTTCATTTAATTTAGACACAACAAAACACCAAAACTAAGGGCAATGAAGTCTTTTTCTTATTACTGATTGTGAGGGCTGGTCAAAATGGACAAGATCAAGTGAGCTGAAGGGCAGACTGTCTTTAGAGGAAGCCCCCATAGAAAGTAGTAGAAAGAAATTCAAGCAGAAGTTCTTTCTACTACTTTCTATACCGGAATGTTGGGAAAATCTAGCATACATGAAGGGCAAACAAGAAATAAGATAAACATTATGCTTAGAAGACCTGATCTCCCCTAGTTGTATAGTATTTACTAGCTCTGGGGTCCTGGAAAATTTAATTTTTCTGTGCTTTAAATTCTCTGTAATAGGGCTGGGAGGTAACCTGGCAGTCTAAGAACCAGCTTGGCAAGCACAAGGACACAAGTTTGATCCATGGTACCACATGCTGTGCATGGTGAAGCAGACCAATAATTCCAGTGCTGGGATGGCTGGGACAGGAGTATTACTACGAGTATCAACTGCCTAGCAAGAACCTGTATCAAATATATAAATAAAAAATTCACTGTAGTAAAATTAATTCAAAATACCACCGCACTCACTTTATCATTTCTAGTGACCAAATGACGATGTACTAAAAGATAATGTTTTTTAAAAAGTGAAGGATAGCCAGGTGTTGTTACATTGCATGATAGGGTTGTAGGTGGAATACAGTCCTACATACCTGGAAATCCTATATTCCTACAGTCTTTTTTAAGGAAAAACAAAACAAAATTTCATAGCAATATAATACATGAATAACATAGTTAATACAGCTGGGTATGGTGATGCATGCCTGTAATCCTAGCACTCAGGTGCTGAGGCAAGAGGATTGCCAGGAGTTTGAAGCCAGCCTGGGATACACGGAGATACCATGTTTAAAAAAAAAAAAAACAAAGTAAATACACTATGTATTATTATCTTTAGAGTAGTTACTCAGAGTACAAATATGAGCATAGAATATTCTCCAAAGGATATTAGCATAAACCTTTCTTTTCAATGAAATAAGAGAAACTAGTAGTATAGCTATCTTGCATTTTTTTCCCTTTCTCTTCCTTTTCCTGATCCTAGTTCCTTTCTCCTTCTGAATAACTTCTTCCAATTTTACTGTATCTATTGTTATTTTAGACCTTATTTACTCTTTCAGCTTTTCACACCAGGGAGATAATATGATGTTTATACATGTGAGTCTGATTTATTTCAGTTATGAGTATGGCTTCAAGTTGCATTCATTTAACTATAAAAGTCTCAAGTTTATTTTTCTTTATGACTCAGTAGTACTCCATTGTTATGGTTTGTGTCTAGATATCTAGACTCATGCAGCCATGGAACAGGATTCTAGAGGTTTTGATTGATTCATGGTCCAATGCTGGGATTATGGGTGTGAGTGCTACCCACCTTGGGGAGGTAGGCTGTGTACAAGGTAAGAGAGGAAAGAGGCCTGCTGCTGCTCCCTTTTGCTCTTGCTGTCTTGCTGTTTTCCGCTGCCATGAACAGTTGCTCTCTTCCATGTACCACCCTTCCTAGGAGCCAGCTGAGTATGGACTGAAGCCTCCAAAAGCTGTGAGCCAAATAAACTTTTCCTTCTTTAATTCTGGATGTCAGATATTTTGTTATCAGTCATGAGAAAAATGTAACTAGGGTACCCACTGTACAAAAGACCACATCTTGGTCTTAGCGCTGAAAGAATCTTGGATTCTGCGAGAGGCTTTGATCCTTCTGGAGTCCTCTTCATTTAGACTTTGCTGTACACTCATTTAGGAGACTTGTGGACCTGATTCGTCAGCAATAACTAAGGGATATTACTAACCCAAGAAAAGATAAAAGGAAATAGGGTCATACATCTACTGCCAATGTGAAGAGGACCAGGACATGGAGGCTGAGTGCAAGAAAGGTTGATAGAACATGACATAAACAAATTAAGATGTGTCATGTACCAAATTCCCACAGTGCCAGTGCTCATTATGTATAACAAACATGTACTAAGAAATACAATAAAACATTCACAGAAAAAGAACCAAAGACCACATCCTTTGTTTTCCATTCCTTGGCTGATAGGCATTTGTGCTGTTTCCAAGATTTAGCTATTACAAATTGTGTACCATAAGCATGGGTGTACATATATTGCTGAGGTGCAATGTTTAATTCTTCTGGACAGGTCCCCACAAGGGGAATAGTTGGGTCAAATGGGGATCTAATTCTAGCCTTTTGAAGAATCCCCACACTGATTTTCATAGTGGTTGCGCTATCTACACTCCCACCAATTATAGAAAGGGGTTCTTTTTTTCCCCACAGCCTCTTCAGCATTTGTTATTGGTTGACTTCTTGATGATAGCCATTCTTTCTGGGGTGAGATGGAATTTGCATTTCTTGAGTAATCTATAATGTTCAGCACTTTTTTGTATATTTATTTGTCATTTGTATTTCTTCATCTCAAAACTGTGTATTCATCTCACAGATGGCCCTTTTTGGATTGGGTTTTCAAATTAGGGGGTGGCTGATTTTTATCTTAATTCTTTATATGTTCCAGGTGTAAGTTCTTTGTCTGAAGGACAATTGACTAAAAAGGCTTTCTCACTCTGTGGGCTGTCTTGTCACGCTGTTGATGATTTCTTTTGATGTGCAGAAACTTTTCCATAAGATGAGATCTCAGTTGTTGATTCTTTGAAATATTTCCAGTGCAGTTAGTTTTTGTTCATGAGCTCTCTGCCTACTTCTATATCTCTAAGATTTCTACCTACTTTCTTTTCTAGTACAATAAGTGTTTTTATTTCAATAGGTTTTTTCAGGAAAAAGAGTTGGACATGGAATATAATGTTAAGAAACAAGCAACAAAATGCAATTGAGCAATACTATCCTCAGAGTGCACAGGCTCACACCAGTGGGGGAAAAAATGACATGAGTGCTTAAGGCATTAGGTTAAGATATTTAGAATATTTCTCACTGTGTCTAAGGTTCCTCCTATGGGTCTTCCCCTAGAGCTCATTGAAGGTTCATGATTGACAGGGAGCTGAGTCGTGTCAGCTGTACCTATTGCACATGTTCTTTTCCGTAATTCATTTTGTTATAATTGGATGTATGGAATGTAGTCCACATACATGAACCTTCAATGAGCTCTAATGGAAGAAAGGTTAATACAAGTCTTGCAAGAGGATTTGATACACATGTGCTCTGTTGTGGGATTTGGAAAATGTCCTGTATAAACTCGGGTATCTTTGCTTTTCTCATCTATCCCTTTGAACACCAGACCCTAAGACAGAGGGGATAAGGGGTTGATCCTGGGACACTGCTCAAGTTCAGGGGATTGGAGTGGAATGATCCACTAACCCCAGTTTTACCATCCATATTAGTGTGGTGATGCATGGCTATAATTCCAGCACTCAGGCTGATTATAAATTCAGCAACCCTGTCTAATTTTTTTAAAGTATGATATTATAGCACCCCAGTGTAAAGGTCCTGTGTTTAATCTGCTATGTGCCCCTCCCCCAAAGCATACTATGCAGATATTAACATTAATGATCATGGTACTTGAATTCTCAGTGGACATAATACAAGCCTCATACTACTGGGTGGGGGGTCAAACTATGAAAAGGGAGTTAGTGATGTACTTTTGGAAAGACCTGGGTACTAAATTAGTCCTCCACCTTGCAGAAATTAAAATTCTGTATAGGAGATCAGAATTCATTCAGTAAGTTGGTCCTACCATATATTAGGACTTGGTAGTCTTTGTGATTTAGGATTAATTAAAAATAAAAATATAACTAGTAGAATCAGAACATAAAGTTAGAGCTGGGTCATCAGTGAGTTCAACAAGGTGAAGACTCCACCTTATCTTTCTTTAAGAGTTCATTAAATGCCCTCTAATCAATTCTAGGACTAATCTCAGAATTTTGAGAGAAGCTGAATCTATAGATGAAAAACAAAAGAATTCCTGAGTTTGGAGGTAAAGAGAGATACAAGTAGAGAAACTGGTTGTTTTCCAATATAACCATAAGAAAATCTTACTCTGAAAAAGATAGGCTTGTAAATTTGAAGAACATTTTGAGGGATTTCTGCATTTTATGCATGAATCTCTACAAGAGTATTTCTTATTAATATAAGGGATTCTATGAAATGCATTATCTTTCTCCAGCTGATCACTTATCTTCAGTCTGCTCACTAACAGAATACTAATGAGGTAATTAGGCAGAGTTTTTGTTTGGTTAGATTTTCTTTTTTGGCTCAGTATTGTAGACTGGGGATACAGTTAGAGAAATGCATTCATTCCTAGATGAGTCTTTAAAATTTCATGGATGCCATATAGGGTTACTGACACAAATTTAGGCTCTACCCACCTAGGCTGTACAGTATATCCCATTGCTTCTATAGTACACTACTGTACAGTTAGTATTTAAGCATAGAAAAGATACAGTAAAATATACTGTAAAAAGATTTTTTAAATGTTATGCCTACATAGAACACTTAATTAATGGTGCTTACAAGACTAGAATTCCGATAGAGCAATCAGTGAAAGAATGGTGACTTGATGTGAAGAACTAGGACATTACTTAACACTATGGTAGGATTTATAAAGTGACTATACTAACTT
>PVKA01010145.1:0-65416 GCA_004027165.1 Ctenomys sociabilis | reverse complement strand
ACAGAGAAAAATAAGGTGAGGACACCTTGTGCTGTGTGTCTAGTCCATCCCTGCCCTTGACATTTGACCATGCCCAACATTTGATCTTTTTTTTTTTTTTTTTTTTGTGGAATCGGGGATTGAACTCAGGCCCTTGTGCTTGCCAGGGAAGTGCTTATTACACTGAGCCATCTCCCTGTCCCCCAACATTTGATCTTAACCAAAAAGCGGAGAAGCAACTGGCCCTGCTGTCAGAAGGGCTCCCTTCTGCTTTGCATCTTCCTCTCACTGTTGATTTGTTTTCCTGAAGTTCACATAAGCTCCTGTCCAGATTGTCAGAGCCCAGCTGTTCCTATTGCTCTGCTATCCACAGCTGGGGATGACAGTACTGGGCCTTGGCCTCCAGGGGACTCTAGAGGCAGGAGGTGAAAGGAAGATGTGTGTTTTAAGTCTCCTGTAAACAGCCTGAAGTGGGAGGAACAGCCTGGGCGTTGGCAGGGTGCCCTGTGAGTTTAGGGTCTTGTTTCATTATGGACTTTTCTGTTGTTGTTCTGGGGATGGAACTCAGGACCTTGCATTTCTCAGGCAGGACCTTATGCCATTGAGCCATCTCCCAAGCTCATTGTGGTTTTTATTTTTATTTATTTTATCATTCAAAGTTTTATTAACAAAACAGAAGGGCGGGGAAGATGGCTCAGTAAAATAAGTGCTTCCCTGGCAAGGGCAAGAGCCTCAGTTCAATCCCTGGTTCCAGAAAAACAAACGCAAACACAAGGCAAGATGTTTTGTTGTTACATCTTATCCCATCATACAATGTAGTAGCAGGTTTTTCATTGTTTATTTTTTTTGTTTGTCTGTATTTTTTTTTTTTTTTTTAATTTTTGGCAGAAGTGGGGATTGAACTCAGGTCCTTGCGCTTGCCAGGGAAGCACTTATTGTATTGCTTATTATTATTTTTAAAGAATACAAAATAGTGATAGAAGAAAACAGCATTATACATGATACAAGATTTCACTAAACAAAGTAATAGGAATCCAGCAATAGTTGCTATATTACATGATGCTATATGCAAATTAGTTTTTCAGATTACCGGATATGAACGTATAAGTTTTGTTTTAAAAACAAAAAAACAATAATTAAGAAGCTATAAGAAATTCAAGAAAGAAAAAAAAAATAAGAATAAAAACAAAAATTGTAAGCATTAACTGCTCCTTTCCTTTTTTATATTCATATAATTAGAATTCTCAAAGTAGAAAGGAGTAGGCAATAAATACTTAAAGATTTAAAATTTCTGAATTTAGTTCAACTTATAATACCACATTTCCAAGAAAAATGAACCTTTTGCACAAGAAATTTAAATAAAATCATACCAAGATACATAAAAATGAAATTGTCCAAAACTTATTGTAAAGAAAAAAATGGTTAAGGCATATACATAAAAAATATTAGCTATGGAAGAACAAAATTAAATAGCATCTTATTCCACATTAGAAAGAAAAAAAAGGACCTAATGTGTAAGAAACTAAAGAACTGAATGAAAAAGAAAAAAAGATTTATCCTCTTTGAATTTTATACTTAGCAAACATAACTTTGAAAACTAAAAGTAAAATATTTTCTAGTTATACTAACTTAAATATTTTAATACCTCCAGACGTAGCATAGAGGAAATAACAAAGAACATAATTCAAAAGGCATGAGAAGTTGCAGTTTGCTCCTGGATGAACAATAAAGAGTTCTCAAAGTAGCAAGTTTTTTGTAAGACGACTTAGGTGAGAACTGTTATACCAGTTCCATCAAAAACTACAAATTGAAATATCTAACATTCACTACATGGAATTTAAAAAATAACAAATATTAGAAATCAAAGATTTCTCTCCCTCAAATATAAGGGGATTCCTTGTTTCTTGTAATCATAAAAAGAAAAAATTGATCAACATTCCTAATGCAGGGGGCCAAGAAAATGGCTCAGTGGAATAAGCACTTCCCTGGCAAGTTCAATCCCTGGTTCCACCAAAAAAAAAAAAAAAAAAAAAAAAAAGATTCCTAGGGCCGACCAAATAGCTCAGTGGATTAAAGCACCTGCAAGCAGGTTCAGGGGCCAGGGTTCAATCCCCAGCATGCTGTGCTGCCCCACCCCTAGGGCACACTGACTACCATTGAGACTGGGCGCAATGGCACACATCTGTAAGCCCAGCTCTTGGGAGGCTGTAAACAGGTGGATCACTACGAGTCTGTTCTAGTAGTGAGACACTGAATTCCCTATAGACCCTTCCCTAAAATACAAAAAATAAAAAAGATTCCTGTTGTATTACAAAAGGAAAAAATGAGGGAATTCATGGATAATTTTCACTGCTTCATTGAAAGTCCCAAATCAGAAGGACTGTCATCTTCTCTAAACTGGACGTAGGATGCATACATGATGGTTGCCTTGACTGTCACTCTTCCAACTATTTTCACGATTCCAGATAGCTGTTCATCAAGCAGCTCCATCATTTCAATGGTTCCACTTTTTCCTTCTCCATCTGAAAGGATAAATATTTTTCCAGTGGGATAAATCTTTCCCAGCCTCCCTACAAAGCCAACTGGCTAGTCAATGATCTGAGGTACCATGCTGGCGTTGATGTACAACTTTGGCAAATCCACCACATCCACCATGATTAAGCCTCATCGTGGTTTTCAAAGGGCCCCGTAAAACTTAGTGTGCTCCTTGAAATCGCTGTGGCCTGAAACCCTACCCCAAATTGAGGTGCAACTGGTGTTACATATAAACAAAGGGAAGAGGTATTCACCTCCCCCTCTTCATTTAATCTCTGAGAAATGTAAAATACACAGAAAAGCGTACAGAACAAATGTGTGGCTCAGTGAACTAACACAGAGCCAATGCCAGGCCCCGCTGGCACAACACAGCACATGGCTAGCATCCCAGAGGCCAGGCCTCCTTTGGGTCCTTACATCCCCCAGGGACTGAGACTGACTTCTGTGGAAAGGGCCGTCTGCTGTCCTGTGGTTGGACAGCCTCCACTCACACCTTCAGTTCTGGAGTTTATTTCTGGCTGCTGGTGGATATGCTGTGTACCATGCCCTAGCCCCTGCCGTCTGTCAGTCTGCCCTCCTTGCACTGCCTGGTCACCACCCTCCGTTCTCTGCCTCCTCCCCGTCCTCAGGCTGCCCTGGCCAAGCCCCTGCCCCATACCTACAGCCACAGAACCAGAATGGGCTGGAGCCTGAAGACCACTCTCCCTAGGTACTGTCTCCCAGCATTCCTATGCACTGCACACTGTGCCCTGCTCTGCTCCCTCCTCCTCCACTTTATGTCCAGGCCCACCCTCCCTGGCCCCTCTGCTGCCCTGCATCCAGGACACCCAGAGCAGACTCCAGGTTTCCCTTGCTCCTCGCTTCTGCTACTGTCTTGCCCCTCAGGAAATAAAATTCTGGGAGGCATCCTCAGCCCACAACTCCTTCCCCTCTTCAAGCTATACCCAAGTCAGCTGCTTTCTCACCCACTCCAGATGCCTTTCCCAGTCTGATGACTTCTGTTCAGTGCAAGTCAGAGGCCTTGTGGTGGCCAGCACAGCCCCCTATGATCAGCCCTTCCCGTCTGTGAACACAGAAGCACCTGCTCACCTGAGGGCCTTTGCCTGCCCCATCACTGTCCATGAGGAGTACATGCCTCTGCAAAGCTCCCCACCAGAACTCCCCCCCACTTACCTTGCTGCTTCTCTTCCTTCTCAACAGAAAGTGGTTCTTTTTAATCATGTTTCTCCCCAGTCCTCAAGGACATATCTGGCACTTAGTAAGGACTTGATCAGTAATTACTAGATAAATTAATGAGCAGGAAAGCAAGCAGCCTAAGATAAAGTAGCAGGAGGTGGCATGCAGCACTAGGGAGTCCTGTCCTGCAAGAGAGCATAGCAAAAGGCAGCCCCCATGAGACCTGCCCAAGCCAGGGTATGGAGGGCAGGAGCCCAGGGTTACATGCATGTGTGGAACACCTGACACAGCCTCTGGGGAGGACCCCT
Source organism: Ctenomys sociabilis (assembly GCA_004027165.1). NCBI lineage: Eukaryota > Metazoa > Chordata > Mammalia > Rodentia > Ctenomyidae > Ctenomys > Ctenomys sociabilis. Next base: position 61,418 of record PVKA01010145.1, on the reverse strand, counting down.
CAGGGCAGACTTGTAACGGGTGCTGGGGTGCTCACCGGGTTATCTTTGTTTTCTTCACCTTTGGAAAATGGTGACCTGTGCCTCTAACTGCTGGCTGTGATGGGCGGGTTTTCACAGACCATAAAGCAGATGCAGCAGAGGATGCTGGAGCTCAGGAAGACGCTGCAGAGGGAGCTGGTGAGTCCCGCTGTTTAGCCTGCCCTAACCCTCGCCGCCCTTCCTCCAGGCTCTCTCTCTCCTACCCCTCCATCCTTAAGGCTCCTCTCTGGGTGGGCTTAAGACCTTGGCCAAGCGCCCTCCGCTGTCCTGAAGCTGCTCTACGCCTGTGTCCTCACTTGTGACAGGGCTTGCTCAGGAAGTCGTGCAGTGGTTGTTGACATTGTGTGTGGCAATGATGGGCCTGCATAGGACAAGAAAAGCACCCTGTTCCAGGCTGGGGTGCTCACTGTTTAGGGGTCCCATGTCCTTGATATGGATACGGAAATGTGCCCTTTTTCCCTCCCCTCAGCTGTCATCCCCACCTGCACCGTCTGCACTCTCCCTCCTTTTGCCCTTCAAGGTGGAGGAGCGGAGGAGTGGCCTACAGTAGTGGGAACCTCCCCTGGGGTTGTTATTGCTTTTTAGGAGTCTATGAGTTTTGGGAGTCAGTCTCCTCAGCCATGTAGTGGCCCACTGGCTACCTACAAAAGGGCTATCTGTTGGTTTTTCAGAAAATCAAACCTGACAGTGAGTTCTTTGAAGTCCGAGAGAAGCCAGGCCCAGAGATGCCAAACATAGCTCCTTCTGTCACAAATAATGCTGACCTGACGGATGCTCGAGAGATCAACTTTGAATACCTGAAACATGTTGTTTTAAAATTCATGTCCTGTCGAGAATCTGAGGTAAAGAACTCCCAGCTACCACTTGGGTTTTGGGTCCAGCCCTATGCAGTCAGCCTTGCTCAGCCTCCTGCCTGTCTCACTCCTTCCTCTCCCAGTTGTCTCCTCCCTCAGCAGCCTGCAGACTCCCAGGGGAGATGCAGGCTCAGCTTCTCCATCCCAGCCAAGGTACTGAGCCGAGTCCCAAGAACCAGTCTGCTGTGCCAGCCTGCCAAGCAAAAGGTGGGCAGGGCACAATGAGAATCTGTTACTTCCATCAGACCTCGGAAGCCATGCGCTTCACCCACCACCTGGTCCTTGTTAAGCAGGCTGCAGGAAATGTTGCCGTTTAGCGCCCAAACTTCCTGCCCCACTCCTGCCAAGGCCCACGGCAGAAAAGCTTACTCTGTTTCAGGCTTTTCATCTGATCAAAGCTGTGTCAGTGTTGCTGAACTTTTCTCAAGAGGAAGAGAATATGCTCAAAGAAACTCTGGAGTATAAGGTAGGCTTCTCAGTCAATGGAACCAGCCACACAGGCAGGGTGCCAGCTGCAGCTGCTTCCTCACTTCACTGCTTTGGGGTGAGGCGATGACTTGATCAGATGGTGCTGAGGACATCCTTTATGCCGAAATGTCTGTCTGTATCTGACTTTCAGACTTTGAATTTTTCAAACTTTCACGGATAGCACTTCATCACCACTCCAGGTTTGGCCCAACACCTAGACTTCCATAAAGGGACTGGGAGGCAGGTGTGGCAGTACAACCCTATAACCCAGCACCCAGCTGGCTGAGGCAGACAGCTCTCCACCAGCTGGGAGGCCAGCCTGGGCTATGTAGTGATTAAGACTGCCCTGAACTACACAGTGAAACCTTGTCTCAAAAAAAAAAAAAAAAAGGTATGGGGCTGGGGAGATAGCTCAGTAGAATAAGCGCTTCCCTGGCAAATGCAAGGGTCTGAGTTCAGTCCCCGGTTCCGCCAAAAAAAAGGAAAGGCTGCAAGTATAACTCAGTAGCAGAGCACTTGCCTACCATATGCAAGGCTATAGGTTCAAGTCTCAGACCACAAAACAATAAAACTTCAAAAGCACCTACATAAATGCTGTAATGGAAAACCTAAAATCCCACCGTCTCATTTCTGTCAATCCACTTTCTTTTGCTTAACTTCCCTTACTTAAACTGGGCTCCTCACCCAGCAGGAACCATCTCTGCTCAAAGCCAATCAGAATGCCTGGAGAGCAGAGCCTGGCGCAGGAGGGGAGCGGCTGTGTCTGCCACCTCTGCATTTACTGTACTTCTCAAGAGCCGTTTTTATTCTTCATGCAGATGTCCTGGTTTGGCTCCAAACCAGCTCCCAAAGGCAGCATCCGGCCATCTATCTCAAACCCTCGGATACCGTGGTCCTAGAGGAACCAGCCAGGGATGAGCTCCTTTGACACCTTTTTCTGTGAAAAGAACACTGACACACCAGTCTGGGTGGGTTTTTAATCACTGTAACTGCAGTATTTTGTACACATGTCTAAACATTGTTTACAAGACTTAAGACCCATTTCCCTGCAGCCTGACATGAACCTCAGGAGGCAAATGATCCCATGCCATTCTGGTCACCAGGTGGGAGGGTCCCAGCAGTCCTGGGCAGCTCACATCTGCATCCAAGTCCTCTAACTCTCAACAGTAGCACTTAAAGTATCAGCTTGTCTGGAGGCAGCTGACTCGCCCATAGAGGACACTGGAAGCAGACAGCCCTTGGGAGCACGCCCTGTGGGCCAGCCCCGCCTGCTGCTCCTTGGGTGACTCCACAGTCCTCCACAGTGGCTTGGGTTCTGAAGAGTGAAGAGAGGCTTTTAACCCTTCCTCTCCAAAACCCATTTCAGTTTCCCAAACCACCTAGAACTTGAGATGGGTATATCTTTAAGATACTCTGGGCCAGGGTGGATGGATGAATATGCAACTTTTTGAGGTATCTCCATTTTGCTTAAAACTAGCTAACAGATAAAAGATCCTAAGTATAGTACCAAATACACTCAATTGCCTTTTTAATGAATGTACTTGTCTTGGATAGGTTGCTGGTAAACCATTTTAAACTATTTTTTATAGCTAAAGTTCTTCGCTATTATAAACTTATCTTCTTTATTATAAAATCCATTTAACTGGTATACTTAAAAGGAAAACCAGAGCATCAAGAGGGAACTATTTATAAAACTGGGATTCCTGTCCCTTTGTAATTTTGCCAGCCTTCCGTGGAACCTGCTCTCAGAAGCAGTGGTGGTATTTCATCTGCTTTGCTTTTAATTCTGTCACTCTACCATTGACCAAGTGTTAATCACGCCTTTTTACTGAAGGACAAGCTGCTGGATTCAGTAGAAGCACAGCTGTCCCTTCTTGTCCCAGCCTCGACCAAAACATCAGTCTGTCTTGTATGCAGAGCCGGCCTGCATCCCGCCCTACCCCTCTACTTCAGGTGAAGTTCACACCTGGCAGTGAAATCTGACTTCAGTACTTGACAGCACACACAACCCTCTGGTCACAGCCAACATGCACTTGTGTTTGTCACACATGTTGTGGAGAAGCCGCAGCATCAAACCTAAAGGGCAACGGTTTTATAGTTTGATGAAAGTTTCATTGGCAAATAAACTGAATTAACTCCTAAATTTATCATTTCTCTATATACATTTGTCTCTCAGTAATATTTAACATCAAAAATACATACATAAAAACACCAAAAAAAAATTCCAAGGAACAGTACTTGCAGTTTACCCACTAAAGTTCCAGGTGGTATCAAGCCAGAGCATTTTCACCTTGGCCCACCTCAGGCTCTGCCACCAAGAACTGTCATTCTCCAGTCACCTAATGTGGCTCTCCTTGCAGTCTGTGCCCTTCAGACTGTCCTTTCCCATTTAGGTGAGACCGTGACACAAGAGTCCCTTCTGTTCTCTGAGGGGTGAGAGGTAGCATCTCAGCAAAGCAGGACTTCCAGCTAATCCAGCAAGTCCTTGGGAGGCCAGAGCAGCCCAAGGCCTGACACCTGCAGCGGCCACCCCTCTCCCTGTGGCTGGTTCCTCCAGCCCCATTCACAACAGCTGGCGGTGTGGCTGGGGGCCCTTAGGAAACTGACTGGCTTGGGAAGACTCTGACTAGGCTTTCTTCCTGCATGTGGAATTTCCTTCAGCTTTAAGGGGAAGAGTGGAATAAATATTCCAAGTGATTTAATGCACTTTTACTTGTATAAAACTTTCTGTGATACAATATATATAGCTTTCTATGAGCAATGGATCTTGATCTCCCAGTGTTGTAAATAGGGACTGTATAATCTAAAACTGGCTGTAGAAGATTCATTTTGGTGCAATACACTTTTTGATTAAAACTGTTTAATCCAGATGCAGCTGCAGTGGATTTCATTTGATATTGTTTGGTATGTATTTCCTTGACTCTTAAATCTAATACATTGTATATTGTACTTAAAGGGCTACACCCTTGTCTTTCAAAAGGATCCTCCCCAAACTGGGTTTGAGTAAATAAATATATGTAATTTAATGAAGCCAACAGTGTAGTCCTATCTCCCAAGCATCATAGTGCTTCTGCAATGAGCTGGAGAAATAAGACGCTTTCGCTCTGGTGGAAGTCTGCGGACATCCACAGCCTGTGAGACCCAGGAATGCAAATGAGATCCTTGCCTTTGTTACATGTTTTTGGAGTTTAGCTCTTCAAAGAAAGTTCCAAGGACACAGCTAAGAGAATGCCTCCAGAGAGCAGACCCAGCCTCAGGAGACAGGGACTCTAGCTCAAGCAAAGACTATACAGGTAATCACACAAACCGAAGACTGTTAAAGCCTCAATCAATTATTAAATGTTTGGCACTTTATTAAATTAAATAAGCTCCAAAGTTACATACAAATTAAAGGAGTAAGAAACAATAAATAGTATTCAGCAAAACACTTGTCCATAGCAGCCGGCAGCAGGATGGCCAAGGCCCATGGGACTGCCATGCGCACTCTGCAGGGACATGTCGCCCCCCTGCCCACATCACGCTTCCAAAACAGTCGAACTCTTCACTCGTTACCATCCTATCGTTACCACTTTTTACATACAGGAAACACACTGCAATGGACAAACTAATAAGCCAAGAGCTTTATTGATGCAGCAGGCACTTTACAATGAACCCAAGAGTCTGCCTTCTCTGGGAAGACAGGTATCTGTACAAACTCTCAGGTTTTCCCATGTCTGAAAACAAGCTCTCCCTTTCATCACAGCCCTTGGATCTGCACCTGCCCAAATCATGCCACCCCCTTTCCAACAGGTAGTACACATGGTGACACCTGAGAGACACCAGCTGCTCTGCAGATGATCAAGGGTCATTTCTACAAAACTCTATAAACAGTGGCACTCAGTTCCTGCAAAGGATTTAGGAAACAGTGATTCTCCCTCCACCTTGAAAATGAAATGCATTTCAGCAGATATGTCCTGAAATTTGTAGATGGGAGTTCCTAGGGTGATGGTCCATTGTGTCCAATCCCTCTTCACCAGCCTGGGCATCAAATTCTTCAGGGTAACATGAGTCCTTTCTTTGTTTTGTTTTTTTGTTTGTTTTGTTTTAAACAGTCTTTCTTGCTGTAAGAACTCTTATAATGGAGCCTAATCCTCCTACAGCTAAGGCCTGTTGGGGCAGGAAAAGGAAACATGTCAGAACTAAGACCTGGCTGGAGGGAACCTGGCTGGCCAGGGAGAAGAACGTGAGCATGTCCTGGACCCAAACCCTTCCATGCCCCAGCCCTTCTGATACAGGAGTCCTATAGCCAAGACTAAAGAGTGGGGAAGGAGTCCCTGTCCTGACCTAGAACAGGACTGACCTAGAACACTGACAAGCTCACAGATAGCCCAAGTTTCACTGCTTCCAAACTTGGCACAACCCTGAAAAAAGAAATGTACACCAGCCAATGAGAGCTGCCTGCTAACAGGGCTAACACTACGTCACCTCACAGATGAAAAGGCCTGGCCTCCAAACCACAGCCATTGCCACCTGCACCTGCTGAGCTCAGGGAGGTGGGACGCATAGCCACTGTCCAGCTACCTTAAGACCCACAAGTGAAAAGTACTCTCAAGACAATGCAGGCAGTTCACTGGGAAGGACAGTGTCTGCCACAGCCTGGTCCCCATTAATGGTGAGCATGCTTGCTGTGGTGCTAGAGAAAGGATCAGTACAGTGGCGCACAGGCAGGATGTGGATGTGACTGGACACTCCCCGCCACCCGCACAGAGGACAGGACACACACAGCCTTCTGCTTCAGGTGTATGAAAAACAAATGACCAAGCCTTCTGCTGACTGCACTGGCTAGAGACTGAGGCGAGGTCAAGAAGGAAGCCCCGAGCTAGGGGGGCGGCTCACTCCTGCATTCTGAAGAGCATCCCACATCCATCTCTAGCAGCTCTTCATACTAGGGCAGAAGAAATCACGGAGCTCCCGCCAGCAGGCATTCCTCTGACCTGACCATGCCACACATCTGCCCCGACTGCTACCAAGGGCACCCTATTCCTGTAAACTAGAAAATGAGAGCAACCATGACTACCACAGACAGCAGGAGAAGCGTTAGGCTGTCAGACTGACCTTCCCTATTCTGGAAAATGTGGCCTGCTGGTGTGAGCCCTGGGTGAAGCAGCAGCCCCTGCCAAGGCAAGGTGTTCACGTACCTTTTCATGCCACTGGAGTAACACTGCACTGCTGTTTTCTGTGGGCTTCTCAAACCCTTTATAAATGTACTTCATTAACAAGTCAATGCCATTTCTGTCCAGGGACTGCACAGCCTGCTCAATCTCGCTGCTCTTAAAGTTTGTGAGCACTTTCAGCACCACGCCCTGGGCTCGCTCCTATGGAGGGAAGAAGATGAGATCAGCTGCTATATAGCCAGGCAGGCCAGGGCCCAATGTGCGTGAAAGACAATCAAATGGGGCGAAGTGTGCCCAGCAACGTGCCTGATCCCTAACTTATCTAAGATGCTTAAAAAAGTGGGTCAAATAAAATTCTCTTCTTGCTTCAAATTTCTACCTATTTTTTTGTTTCACGAGGCAGTCTCATTATGTAGTTCAGGCTGACCTTGAACTCAGCAACCCTCCTGCCTCTCAGCCTGATCATTACTGGGTATGGAAGTGGGCCACTATGCCCAGCCAAATTTCAGTGTTGTTCCACTTATTTTGGAGAGAATAAGTGGCTTACTGATAGCTGGCCTCAAACTCATGATCCTCCTGCTTCAGCCTTCCAAGTGTGCCACTACCTCTGGCTTAGCTTCACTATTTTTTGATGACACCAGCCTGGCCTTAAACATCACAGGATCACACCTATGTTGGGTCATTTATTTTTCTATCTTTTTTAATGTATTTGGTACAGGATCCACAGGGTCTCACTAAACAGACTAGACTAGTGAGTCCCCTGTTTTCAGCTTCCCAAGTGCTGGGATTACAGGCACTTGCTTAACCTCACCCAGTCTCAGTTGCCTTCTCAGCACTCCCCAGGGGTGGGGCCTGCACAGCATGCTGGGATAGAACCCCAGTCCCTGCACCTACCTAAGCGGGCACTTTAGTCTACTGAGCTATTTGGCCAGCCCTTGTAGTGGGTCATTTAAAAAAAAAGGATCATAAAAGTCCCTGGAAGAGACATCTTCCTGGGGAACTACCTGCTTTGGGCCCCCTCCTGTCCCTCTCTCAGACAGGAGCTTTCTTTCCCTCAATAAATCCATTCTAATCATAAAAAAAGGATCCCCCCCCCCAGGTTTGAGTACAGGTCTCCTGTCGGTGCCCAGTAACAGAGGGGTCACTCCTCTCCACCTCTGCCAAGGTGCGACTGATGGTCGCCACGGATAGACCTCCACTGCAGATCCCCTCTCCCAGGAGCAAGTTTCAGCATCAATGAGGCAGTGAACATAATGTCATCTCTCCCAGTTTTTGAAAGGGAGGAAATCCAAAAGTACTCAAAACCCCCATATAGATATAGCCCATTCAATTGCCTATAAAAACATAACCACTGATAAGCCCCACTTGGCAGCTAATTTATCTGTTTTGCTCATCAACAAGGACTGGGCTGCCTTTGCACCTCAAAGGCCCAAGGGAGAGGGGGGAGCTTTTACTACACATGCTGTTCACCTGGTAGTGGGGGTGTAGCTCCAAGGCAGAGCACTTGTCTAGCATACATACAGCCAAAAGAAAAATAAAACCACAAACATTTGAAGCTAAGAGCCTGGTTCTCAGGAAGCTGTGGCAGCACTGCTCAGACCCCAGGGAGCTTGGGCGGTGGGGGATACTGCTGTTCCAAAGCCCTGGTCCCCAACACCTAGTAGAGCCACAAGACCCCTTTACCTTCACGGCTTGATTCTTGGTGTTGACTGGAGAGTTCCGCAAGGCCGCGTGGAAGGCCCGAAGCATATCCCCTGTGCAGCAGTGCCAGTTAAGGATGACTGACCTCAAAAGCAACCCAGGAATAGACTAAAATGGAATCTTATCCCTGCCACCCACCACCCACAGCCACCCTCCTCACCATGGGCACCACCAGCTCATAGCCTGCTGCTTTCCTGAGCCACAGGGAGGGTGTAAGGCACCTCTGGCAGCCTGAAGGTTCTCCCTCAAACTGCCCTTGCTGATAGAGCCTGCTATAACGATGGCACCAGGCACTCTTCCTGCCTTCCTGGATCCTCAGCCACTGTGCACAAACCGGAAGTCACTCTCATCCTCTCAAAGAGAAGGATGGAGGCCCAAAGAGGTCTAACTCTTCATTCAGTCATGCTTAGCAGATAAATTACTAAAGAAATTAAGATATACCAAGACATCTGCCTCCTAGGTCAAGGAGGTCCCAAACACTACAACATGTCACCAGGGCCTCTTGCTTTCCCATCCCCAAACCTTAACTATAACCCTAACATCACAGTCTTTGCCCAGTTCTAAATACCCAGCACACAAAGAAAATTACAATCTGGGTTAGGTCCCCAAAGGTGACACCTATTTTAAACTGAATTACATCAGCCGACTTTCATTTCCTCATGTGAAACACTGGCTTCAGCCAAAAAGCTTCAAAAATAGAACAAGGAATGGTTTTGCCCAATCAGATCTTTACTCTTGTTCATGCAGCCATCCCCATGTGTGAGATGGTGCAAAGCTCCCTGGGCGGGGGCTCCATCTTGGTCCCCAACCAAGCCCACATTGGGCACCCTGCCTGGACCTGATCCACTTTCCCTAGCAAAGGCAGCCCCCATCCCCAATGAGGGCCAGTTCTGAAACCAGGCACTGGTACCCACTACCTCAACTCTCTTTGTCCCTGGAGCAAAAGCAGGCTGCCAAGAGCTTACTAACAAATGTGGGCTAGCACCCTCTTCACTTCTGCCTGGCACAGACAGGCAAGCACAATCACCCAATGATGGATGCAAGGAGGAGCGGGATGACCCAAACTGTGCAGTGCCCAAGTCGAGTTAACTCCCTGTGGCACCAGTCATCAAGCATGCACTGCTCAAGAAGTCTGAGGAGCAGGCAGACTATTCTTGCAATCACTGATCACTTATTCCTAGCAGTTTAGGCCCTTGCAACAGACAGGCCATGCTGGCTCGGAGACCCTACTTTTTGACACGGCACCATGGACCTTGCAGATGGGATGAATCCCTGATGTGGGTTCTGCTCTGTGCTCTGCAGGTTGCTTGGCCTCTACCCACAAGATTCCAACACCACCCTCAAGCTGTGACTACCAAAATGTCCCCCAACAGTGCCAGATTTCCTGGGGATTAAGGAGAGTGCTAAAGCACTCAAAACTGATGCTCTAGACAGACTCCTGCTCTAAGGAACAGAAGCTGCTTCACTGATGAAGAAAGGAACCAGTGATACTTTACAACTGCCACAAGGTCTCGGATCTTCAGCAAAGAAGTTCACATATCTCATCCCAACAATCATTATTCCATTTGAAAGACTAAAACAAAGGGTCTGAGAAAGACAATTATCTGCCCAAGGTCACAAAGCTGAAGTGTCAGCTGGCCCAAGCTCTTTCTGTGTTCCCTCATTGCTGCTCTTCCCCAGACCCACAATGCTGGCTCAAACACTTGCTATATGTGCCCAGAGATGCTCCTGTGGAACTGGTTGAGGCCAGCGTGCTGTCCTTCATTTCACAGAGGGAGAGAGGATATGTGACCTACAAAAAGTCACAGCTAAACCAGGAACAGAGCAGGCTGTGTCAATACAGAGTTCATGGTCTTCTTACTTCCTGTGTATCTCCCACCATTGACACATTTCCCATACAACTCTAAGACTTCTACCAGCACAGTCCCTGCATGGATCAATCATTCTCCCTGGTCTCCTCTCCCAAGACTCCCAGACTCTGCAGTTTAGATTGAAACACCTAACATAGGTTGGGCATAGTAGTACACACCAGTAATCCCAACACTCAGGAGGCTGAGGCAGAAAGATTGCCAAGTTTGAGGCCACTTCAAGGCTTGCTTGAACCTAGCAAGACCCTGTCTCACAAACAAACAGGGCCAACTGAAGAGATAATTCAGTGGCATAGCACTTGCCTAGCACAGGCAAGGTCCTGAGTTTGATTCCTGGTACCAAATAAACAAGCAAGCAACTAATATAAGTCCAAGGGTTGCCACAAATATTGTGGATCTCAAATATTAATTCTGTCCTTCTCCCTAGCTAGAACCCACACTTACAGGATTTTACTTCTCATCTGACACCCTCCCTTTCCTCAGTCCCAAGAGGTACTCTCCATGGTAACAGACTTCTGACAGTAGTGGCACAGCCACCATCCCCTGCGCTTTTCTAAGCAGTCTAAGACACCTGACCATGACTAGCTGGTGGCTCATGGATACATGACCTTCAGCAAGTCCCTGCAGCAGTTAAGACCGAGTCACCATCTGGCCAGGCCAAGCAAGGTCTCTTCTGTTGAATGAAGGTTCTGGGCCAAAGAGCCATGCATGGAGCTTTTTCAGCACCTACTGCCCAAGAGCCAGGCCCTGAACCAGAGGAGAGAACTGACGTTCCCTTCAGGGGTCCCTTCTCATGACCCCATTTCATCAGTACTGTAGGTAAGCAATCTGGATGGAGCAGGAAATTCAAGTTTAAATCTCCACCTCTGAAAGCGCATTCCTGTTCAAACAAAGTCTGCAGCTATTTGCTTTAAAGGCATACTGGAAGAGCACTGCAGGCCTCCTCCCAAAAGCAGTGGGCCTGACTTCCCAAGTGAGTCAGTTGACTAAACACCCAAACCTGATTTATATACAGCAGAGCCTCCAACCCTGCCCTGGCAAGTGAGGGGGCTGGGGGGAGGGGGGACGACCACACTTCCTGTACACCATTTGAATAAAGAAAAATTCTTCCTGTGAGAATAAGTCAGTTTCCTGTGCACAAAGTGTGAAGGAGCCAAGCTGTGACAATCACCTCTATTTTTAATCTTCTCTTCTTAATGCTGGCTTTCTGTGGTCACAAGAACAATCATTTCCAGTCTCGGAGGCTCTACTTTTCACACTTCATACTATAGTTTTCTTAGCTCTAACTGCTAGTATTTCTTTCTGCTTCGCGTGGAAGTGGAGTACCGTGCCTGGGTAGCCACAACTCACTTGTTGAGCGGGGCTGAGACCTCGATGGTCCAAAGCCCAAGGTATTCAGCAAAGTGAGAACAGCTGAGGGGGGCGGCGTCAGCCGAACCCTGGGAAGGCAGTCGCAGTCCCAACCCCTTAGGTGTAGCAAGGGTGCTGCCTTCATGTCCCCATCGGTGCTCTTTTCCTCACAGCCAAGCACCCACCTACTCTCGGAGGTCTGCCGTAGACCCCAGGAGAGCAGCGGGAAACCCTGGGTGGACTGTGCCCTCCCGCCGACCAGCCAGCGGGAAAGGTCCCATCTCCCCCAGGAGGGACAGTGATGGGGCCCTTGGCAGAGGCCGCCTGGGCAGCCGGGGTGGCCAAAAGGAAGAAACGCGGAGAGCCGCCCACCAGGTCCAGGGCCGCGTGGGGGCGGGAGGAGGGAACTGGAGACCTGCAGAGGGGAGCCGAGCGCGGGGAGCCGGCCTGCGGGGGCTCGGGGAAGGGGAGCGAGGAAGCCGAGCCGCGGTGCCGGGCACGAGAAGGGTGAGCAGCCCGGATCAAGCCGGGCCGCCGCGCGGGGAAGGATATTGCCGCAGGAGCCCGTCCACCTCGCCGGGGTCCGGGCCTGGCTCTCCCGCCGCCGCCGCCGCCTCCTCTTGCTCGTCCACGAATTTGTTCTCATCAAACTCATCGATGTCCACCCGGCGGAAGCGCGAGGACAGCGTGTTCCGGGCCATGGCAGGAGCACAGCGCCCGCTCAGCCGGCTCCGCTGTGGGACCAACCTCCCTCAGCTCCGTTCACCAACCGTCTGGGATCTGCCTCTGGCACCGGCTCGGGGGCGGGAAGCGGGCGCCGGGCCCCTCCTCCACCTCCTCAGCGCGCAGCCTCCGCCGCCCGCCCACTTCCTGTCGACGCCGGAACCGGAAGCGCGGGACAGGACCGGAGGGGCGTGCTCTGCGCGGGGAGGGTGCTGGGCGTGGGAGAGCAGCTGTGGTGGTCTCCAAGGCAACCGCCTGACTGGTTGGCGTCTACGCTTCAGGGCGGTGGGCGCCCGAGCCCACGCAGGCCTGGCATCGAAGACGCCTTAACTCCGCCCGTTCTCTTCTTTGGCTTCCTCCCTGCCCCCGAGGGCTCTGGCCCACCGAGGAGCCAGCACCGACACAGATGCCGACTCCGGGGTGATCTTTGCCTAGAGAGGACCCCAGCCCCCCAGAAGGCGGCTAGATCCGCCTCTCGAGCACAGGCCCGGTTTCTTTAAGAAACTTTGGCGCTAAGGCAATGACCAGAGGGACTTGCCGAAGCCTTGGCCCCACGCTGAGCCTGGAGCTGCCTGCGCAGTGATATGGGAGTGACCTTGTCAGAGGAATGGGGAGACACTAATAACAGTGTATCCATCCAGGGCAGTGACAAAACGCTGAAGAATTATTGTCTGCTACTGGGGATTGAGGTCTGGGCCTTCCCTCTGAGCCATATACATTCATTTTTAGACAGGGTCTTGCTAAGTCAATGATCCTGCTGCCTCAACCTCCCAAAGCGCCGAGGTTACCTGCCTGTGCCAACAGGCCCAGTACTGAAGACCTTTTGAGGATGTAGTGCCCTGCTTGTGGAGGCCAGGTGGGTGCTCGCAGGTGGGGGCCAGCATCAGGACATGACTGTGTGGCCACCAAACCGACAGGAAGTGGAGAGTCCTGGATGCCAAGAGGTCAGGCCTAAATGGACAGGCACATTTTAGGACACAGAACTTCCAGAATGTGAGGAAAAGGCAGAGTCTAGCACAATTGGGTTCCTGAGCTGTTCCTGTAATTGACCTTGGCCCCACATAAAGTGGTGAATAATGTTCCAGGTTACGGTCATAAGCTAAAGTAGGTCTAGGGGCCGGGCAGATGGCTCAGTGAATAAGTGCTTCCCAGGCAAACGCAAGGGCCTCAGTTCAATCCCCGGTTCTGCCAAAATAAAAACTAAAAACATTAAAAAAAAAAAAAAGGTCTACTCAAATAATGGTATAGGGAAACTATTTTCATTACTTTTCCTCTGATAGTCTTTTTAGTTAAAGATAATTGATACATGGCTTGTCTTTATTGCTTTGCATACCTTCATTGAAATGTCTGTAGATCAGAAAATACTGCCAGAGGGTTGAAACCCAACTTAGATGCTAAAAACGCTGATTCCCTAGCTGGTCAAGGTGACACATGCCTGTAATCTCAACACTATGGTAGGCTGAGACCAGAGTATCACAAATTAAATCCCAGCCCAAGCAATTTAACAAGACACTGTCAGAAAGGAAGGGAGGCTGGACTGGGGAGATGACTCAGTAGAATAAGCGCTTCCTTGGCAAGGGCCTGAGTTCAATCCCCAGTTCCGCCAAAAAAAAAGAAAGGAGGGAAGGAGGAAGGACGAATAATGACTGGGACAAAAACTCATACAAGAAAACAAAAGATACAGACTCCCATAGCAGTAAGTAGGTGTCAAAGAAAGTCTCAGATCCCACAAACAATCCAATCCACCTACATTTTGCCTTCATACCTGGGAAGAAATCTTTGGACTCAGGAAGCAGGCCACAAGTCAGCAAAAATTCATATCCCCAGAACATACTCATCAGAATTTGAGGCCAGGCCTGGTAATACTTATCTGTAAACCCAGCACGCAGCAGGCTGAGGCAGGAAGAGCAAGGTGAATGAGATCAGCCTGAGCTACATAGTGAGCTGAAGGTCAACCTAAACTATCTGTCATAGACACCTAAACTACCTGTCTCAAAAAATAAAAGTGAAGGCCAGTGAGATAGCTCAGCTGACTAAGCGCCTGCTTAGGCAAGTGCAGCACCAGCCTGTTGTCCCTAGGGTGCGGCCCTGCAAGTCAGGGTATGGTGATTCATGCCTGTAATCCGAGCACTGAGGAGGCTGAAAACAGAAGGATCACTAGAGTCCGAGCTGCATAGTGAGACCCTGTACCAAACACATAAAAATAAAAAATAATAAAGCTAAAAAGAAAGCCAAAATTGCTAATTCTACACTTATGGAAGCAGCCCCAGTTAAAGTGGTGAACAATAATAAAATGATGAATAACTTTCCATTCCAGTAAAGAAAGCAAAATATAAAAATCAGTATTAGGCCAGGAAGATAGCTCAGAAGTATAAGCACCTGCCTGGCAAGGTTATGGTTCTGAGTTTGATCCCTAGAACAAAAAAAAAAAAAAAAAAATCAGTATTAGAGCTACAGACAGTATATGATCTACATAGGCCTGTAACATAGCACTCCGAGAGGCTGGGACAGGGCATCATGAATTCAAGCCCTGCTTGGGTAACTTGGTACTTAGCAAAACCCTGTCCAAACAAGGAAGGTACCAACTGGGGCAATGGCTGTGGGTTCAGTTTCCAGCAGCAAAAATAAATTTTTAATTTTATTTATTTATTTTTGTATTTTAGGGAAGGGTCTACAGGGTGTTCAGGGTCTCACTACTAGATTGGACTCGTAGCAATCCAGCTATTTACAGCCTCCCAAGAGCTGGGATTACAGGCGAGCATCACAGTTGCCGAGTCAGTGGGGGGGGGAATAAATAAATTTTTAAAAGCCATTTATATTGTCAGGGATGACTGAGTGTTGAGAGGAAAAAAAAAAATCATCCAGTGCGAGGCAGTTTCTTTTTTTTTCTTTTTGCAGAACCGGGGATTGAACTCAGGCCCTTGGAAGCGCTTATTCCACTGAGCCATCTCCCCGGCCCTGACAGTTTCTTAGCTAAAGGAAAAAGACAAAAATCATAACTCAGATGGACGGGCTTGTAAGTTCTGAGTACAGCAGAGAATGAATGACATGATCTCACTTTGGGCTTGTGTTGAAAGGGGCCATCTAGCTGAGCATGGAGAGACAGGAGAATCACAAATTCAAGGCCAGCCTGGACAACTTGGCAAAACTTAGTGCCAGCAAAATTTAAAGAGCTCGGATGCCTAGCAGCTAGACAGCTTGCTTAGCATGTGTAAGGCCTGAGTTCAGGCCCCAGGGCAGCAAAAACGTAAAGATGAATTTTCTTGCAGCTGTACTGAATATACATGGGAGCAAGAACCAAAACCTGGCCAGGTGTGATAAGCACAGGCCTGTAATCCTGATACTCTGGAAGTCTGAGTCAGAAAGATCATGAGCTCAAGCCCAGCTTGGGCAATCTAGTGAGTGATTCACAAGAGAGACCCTGACTAAAAAAAAAAAAAAAAGGGGGGGGGGCAAGGTGCTACCCATTGACAAAGTGCGCTCAACCCCGGCTTGGTGGTGTATGCCTATAATCCCAGCGCTGGGGAGGCTGAGGCAGGAGGATTATTGCCAGTTCAAGGCTAACCTGGGCCACATGCTGAGTTCAAGGTCAGCCTGAACTACAGTGAGATCCTGTCTCAACCGCCACCCTACAAAAGTGCAAAGCTGAGAAAAGTGATTGGGATGGAAGCAGTGGTCCAGGTGGCAGACAATGGTCGCCAGCAGGTGCCGGTAAGGGTGTTGGGAACAAATGGATATCGCTACCACCACCCCCACACACACACACACATACTAGGGAACTGAACCGAAATCCTTCATATATACCTCCAGCCCCTTTTATTTGAGATAGCTTTTCGCTAGGTTTCCCAGGTTGGGGTCTAACTTTCGATCCTCCTGCCTCAGGCTCCCAGTGTGGGGACTACGAGCGTGCACCACCTCTCCGGCGTTATTACATCCTTGTAAACCCTCCATCCTCATCCGCTCCGCACCCTCAGATCACTGGCGCCCACCTCCTAGTGGCAGACTAGATCGTCGACCTTTGCCGAATGAATAAATACAGGACTGAATGAAGATTTCGAGCCCTTCCTATGCCACTGGCCATTCCCAGCCAGTGTTGGCTTCAGCCAACTGCATCCACTCAGTACCAACTCTCACCTAACCGGCCCAGGACGCGGGGAAAAACGCTGGAACCAAAGCTCAGGTTTCGCGGGCGCTGCCGGAAGGACGAATCTCACCCTACCAGGGCAAGGGGGAAGGGGCGGAGTCTGGCTCCCGTGCCGTGGCACCATTGGCTGAACTGGTTGCTACCCGGCAGTGGTTGCGAAGGTCAGCCCTGCCCCTTCCTCTTTCTCTCGGAGCAGGCGGTGTAGGCGGCTTCTTCTGCAACTATGGTGAGCGTAAGGGAATCGGATGCCATCCAAGCACCGCAGGGCTCGGGGGTCGGGGTGGGGGCCGTGCACTGAGTCCCGGAATCTTATCTGCCACTCGGGTATGGGAGGCGCGTCACAGGGCTGCCCAGCTCCCACACCTTCCATCTCTCCTTCCCCGGGGACTCAGGCCACGGACCGGGCGCGTCTTCTTCCATCCGTGGCCCGGGAAGGCCTCCTGCCGGGCTCCTGACCCAGACTTTATGTGCAGGCCAAGATTAAGGCACGGGATCTTCGTGGTAAGAAGAAAGAAGAGTTGTTGAAACAGCTAGACGACCTGAAGGTGGAGCTGTCACAGCTGCGCGTCGCTAAAGTGACGGGCGGCGCGGCGTCCAAGCTCTCCAAGATGTGAGTGACTGGGGAGGGCACGTGGCCCACGGGAGCGCTTGTGACCTTCCGAAGTTGGCTTCAGGAAGTGATCGTTCAGGTGCCCGCGAGGTGCATCCTTGGATCATGTGGGAGACCTGGCCGCGTCTTAGGCTGGAGAAAACTGGGGGGGTCCCTGAAGACCCTTCCGGTTTTTCCATTTTGAGACTCTAGTATCGTAGTTGCACCTCGTCTTGAACTCACTTTGTAACCCAGGCTACGAGCCCCGGCCTTGAGCTCGAGACAGGCAATCCTCAGCCACGGTAGTGCTGGGATTACAGTCCAGAGACCCAACTTGTGCTGCCTTCAAAGCTTAACTGGGGCCCACGAGATAGCAGACTAAGCGTCGTTTAGGCAAACGCTATTGGATCCCTGGCACCACATGCTGTGCCGGCCTCACCCCTGGACACACAGCCTGCTTGAGTCCAGGCTTGGTGGCACATACAAATAACCTCGACGCTGAGATAGGAGAATCATTGCAAGTCTGAGCTGATAGCAGGACGCTATACCAAAACCTAACTGGACACACTTGACTTTAGCCTGTTGGTGGGAAGGTGTCTTGCGCCCTGCATGGCCTGTAACCTAAACTTGATTTATATGGGTAAAGACAAGGTAGTTGTGAACAGGGTTTTGGAACAAATCCCTCTGGGTGCACATTCCATGTATAACTGAATGGGGGGGGCACAGGAGAGTAACATGGTGAGTCCTTGGGCATATGTTCACCAGTCCTTTCCAGAATGACCTCCCTGTCCCCACACAGTTCTTGTTCAGTGCAGCTTGACCCACCTACCCCATGCATCTACCCTTCCCAGGTGTTTGCGACCTTTCCTGAGACTCCTGAAGCTGGGGGTGCTTGATTGTAGCATGACTCCCTCCCTTTCCCTCCTGCAGGTTGATGTGGGATCAGCTTTTTGTCCTATGGGCTTTTGATTAAGTTTTCAGACCGTTTTTGTGTCCATGGACGCTAAGCTAGCAGTGTAGGATTCCCCATCCCCATTCCTGTGCCCTTCCAGACATGCATGCTGGTGCTGTCCTGAGTGGGACACAACTCTCAGTCCTGAGTGAGACACCTTGGGGGGTGCTGCGTCTTCCCCCATCTCTCACTGACTTCTTTGTTTTGTAGCCGAGTTGTCCGCAAATCCATTGCCCGTGTTCTCACTGTCATCAACCAGACCCAGAAAGAAAACCTCAGGAAATATTACAAGGTGAGGGCACTGGGAAAGCTTGGCTGCAGGGGCTTGCCCTGATCTGCGGCAGGGTTTGGCCTTTCACCAGCCTCCAGCCAGCAAGAGGTCTCGCTGTAGGTGGGGTTTTCAGTCTCCCTTCCCACCTGAGCAAGTCTGCTGGTTTCTGAGGAGTAGGCCAGTTTTTGTTTGTTTCCTCAGTAGGCCCCTGGCCTGGTGTCCCTGCCAGGCCTCATTCTAACTGTTCAGATGAGGACCCTGAGGACTGGGGGGTGTGAGGAGCTGGGCCTTGTTGCCACACTGTCCCAGGGACCGAGTCAGTGTGCTTGGGGGACTTGCATGAGCGTCTGATCTCTTGGTCTCAAATTGTGACAGCCATCTTTTGGACTAGTGTCTGGCCTTAGTTTTTATCAGGGTCTGGACAGAAGCAGTAGCAGGATCTGGCTTGTGTAATTAGGAGCTAGGTGGAACCTACTGGCCCCAGGTGGCATTTGGAGGAAGTCACGGGCCTGCTTTTAAAAAGGTACTCAGGCTCAGGCTGGCTTGCTCAGGACAGTCATGCCTAATGGAAGTTCCCTGGTGGTGGCCTTAGCGTAAAAGCTGGTACATCAGAGGTGGCCAGGAAGAAGAACCTTTGTGACTGTCTTTGAGTGTCCAGTTCTTATCCCCAGCTCCAGTGAGTTACTGGATTGAAGCTCTGAACAGCCCTCGCTTGCGTGTCTGTAGAGCCTTTGCTGAAGCCATGATGGCAGAGCCTCAGAGATTGAGACACTTGACTTACATGTGGCCCCAATGGTGGCAGCAGAGGGGGCAACAGGTGGTGAGACTTCCTGCCCTGCAGGCCTGGCAGAAGGTTTGCCTTGGAGACTGCCGCTCTGAGAGAAGCTCCTGCCACAAGATGATAGAATGATGTTTTTCCTGGGCTGGAGTCCCCTGAGCACTGGCTGGGCATAATCACTACTAGGCCTTGTCCCTGAGGTACAGAAGAGACCAATGAGCCCTTTGATCTGGAGGACCATTGGTCCGCAGTGCAGACCATAGCTTGTCAACTCACACTGCAAGAGCCTTGGCCAAGCCTGGCCTGGCTTAGTGCCTATGGAATCCTCACACTGCAGACCAACTCCCCCACACCCTATGCTCACTTCACCCTCTCCCTTTCTCTGTCCAGGGCAAGAAGTACAAGCCCCTGGACCTGCGGCCCAAGAAGACACGAGCCATGCGCCGCCGGCTCAATAAGCATGAAGAAAAGCTGAAAACCAAGAAGCAACAGCGGAAGGAGCGGCTCTATCCTCTGCGCAAGTTTGCTGTCAAGGCTTGAGTGGAATGACAATAAAACTCAAAACTCTGGCCTTGGTGCTCTGTGCCTGCTCTGTTTCCACCTGTGGCTGGCCTGGCTTACAAGGAGTGCCGGAGTTTTGGGGTGAGGGTGTAGTGGCAGCCTCTGGATGAGTGCCTGTCCCAACGGCCAGTGGTCCCTTGTGTGCCACAGACCTTCAAGGTCTGGCACTTGACTGTTCTGTGGCCCCAGCCTTTGACTTATTAGTAAAAACAGACAGGAATGGAAGAGGGTGCCTCTGTGGGCCAGTGTGTGTGTGCATGCTTGCATATGGTTGTGTTGAGTGCCTCCAGCTGAGTACCAACTTGATACCCTCCTGCCTGAGCCTCCCAAGTAACTGAGAACTACAGGCATATTATGCCAATGGCCCTAACTCCCAATATGTTATCTTTTGAAACCACCTCATTAGTTCCCAGTATCATTATCTCTAGGGGACTTGTAATTTGCCCATGTGGGTGTTCTGAACCTAGAGCCCAGGGTCAAGGAGGGGTCTCAGCCTACTATGGTGCCTGTGTCCTCAGAATGGTTCCGGCAGCCCTGTTGACCAAGAGGCTGGACAAGGAGTGGCACAGGTAGCTGATGGTACCCTGGCACTGCAGGTCCAAGTGAACTGTGGAGCAAGTGGCTTCATAGTTACCATGACCCCTCAGGAGGGACAAAGCTGTTATCCAGCCTTGATACCTCAGGGGACCTGTAGTTATCAGGAGGGGGCAGCAGACACGAGGTGAGGATGTGCAGTGGTCCAGGCCCACTTGCACCTATACCTCCTGCAGCATACCCCACCAGTCTTGCCTGAAGCTGGCAGTCTCCACACTGCCCTGGTGACCTGCATACAAGGTATCGAATGCCACACAGGACAACCCTGGCTGCCCCTCACCCTTGCATCCACAGGTACTTGGCCCTTGCTGAGACTCAACGGGCAGATCTTGCAGTCACTAAGCAGCCTGGCAGAGAGATGCCCATCTGGGGAGGGGCAGCAGGCCTGGGAATCTGGGCAGGGGATGCACCTAGGTTGCCCTGCCCAGGCCACCAGGAGAAGCCTGGAGCACTAAACCCAGTTCTCCATCTGGAAAGGGGTACAGGGCCTCCTTTAGAACCTCAGCCCAAACCAAGGTTCCCTACTAGCCCAACACCCCAGCTGGTACTCAGCTGTTGGTGGCATTAGCCTGTTAGGTGTTCTTTCCCTTTTCTCCTTAATCATCTGCTGAATCCCTCCTGCCTGCCAGGTGTCTGTAGGGGAACAGGTGTCACCTGTTTGGTAGGGGAAGAATTCTGATGACATTTAACGAAGAACACAGTCCAAAAGCACAGCATGGACATACTATGTGAAATAAACTAGTTCCCCAAAGACAAACTCTATAATGCCACTTCCAAGAGATTCCTACTCAAGCCAAATTCATACAACAGCCAGGTGTAGCGCATACATTTAGGATGAGGCCTGCCTAGGCCAAATACACTGGGACTTCCTGTCTCAAAAATGTCCTATGGGGCTGGGGAGATGGCTCAATGGAATAAGCGCTTCCCTAGTAAGGGCAAGAGCCTGAGTTCAATACCCGGTTCCACAAAAAAGTCATGGTGCTAAAAAGTATTTACCATCTTTGTTTTAAAAAGTAGGATCTGGGCCTGGGGAGATGGCAAGATGATTATACTACTAGTTGCTATTCATTGAAAAGTTTATGCCTATATTGTTTGGTCAGTTTTTCATAGCTGTATCTTTAAGTCTGAGTAACTTACTGTAAAGATAACAATACTCAGTTTATTAACCTTTGTTACTCCTACTGTTTAAAGAAGTGGGATCTAAGTCCCGAGACCTGGAGATAGGCATCAACTGCACTGTCACCAGAACCCTAAGCACTGTCCAGGACCTGGGAGCTTGGATCCCAAGCCATCCTCTTCCTGGCATCTGGGACTCACTGAGCTGAGCCCTTTCCACACAAAAACGAACCCAGGCAAGGTTCCATTCTAGAGTCAAGACCGAGTCCAGAACTACAAGTTCACAAGCTGCTCTTAGCCTTGAGTCCACTTTTTTTATTATTTTAACAAGGCCCGTGCCATTAAGTTTAGGCTGGCTTTGAACTCACTATGTGTGGGTTGGAACTCACCCAACCCTCCTGCCTCAGCCTCCGGAGAACTAGGACGCATCACCACAACAGGTTCCCGAGTCTACTTTAGAGCCAGAGATTACAAGCCTGCCAGGACCTGTGATTCCTCCAGCGCCAGGAGCTCTTGTTAGAACCAGAGATCAAAATCGTGAAGGGGCCCGGGAGATGGCTCAGTGGAATACGCGCTTCCCTGGCAAGAGCAAGGGCCTGAGTTCAATGCCCTGTTCCGCACATGCCAGTAATCACAAAACTAAACAAACGAAAAACCAACCTAGCTCTATTCTAGAGCCGCTTGGAAACCCCGCTGTGTAGAACCAGGAATCACTCCAGACTGATGCCGGCTCGGCCAGAACCGCCTCTGTGCTGTGGCCCCTCTTTGCCCAGATGCCCTTAGACCTGGGCCGTTCCAGCGCCTAGGAAGACGTTGCAGCACCTAAGGAGACGCGGCGGCTGGGCGGGAAGGGTTGGAGGGCACTACAGAGCGTGAAGACTGTGTACAGCGGTCTCCATGGTGGCCGGGTCGGGGCGCTGCCGCCGCGGTGCACTCTGGGGAGCCACGAGGAACAGTGGGGCAGCCGCGGGCGGGAGCGGGCCGCAGGGAGGAGGGGCTTCTGCCTGTGCAGGGCCGTGCCGGTCCCGGGATAACGCGGCGACCGCTAGAGGGCGCGCAGGGCCCGCTCACTTGTCGCAGACGCCAGAGACAGCACAGCCCAGGACCTGAACAGAGTAAGTGCCCAGCAAGGCCAGCTCACGAGCTAAGACCCACGCTGTCCAGGGCCGGCTGCTGCTGAGGCAGTGAAACTCAGCACGGGAAGCCAGGCCTGCGTTTCTAGTACTCTGGGAGGCTGGGCAGGATGGCAAGTGCCAGCCCAACCCGGGCAACTTGGCGACCTAGCAAGACCTTGTCTCAAAATAAAAACGATAAAGGGCTGGTGTAGCTCAGTGCAAAGGCCCTGGGTTCAGTGCGTAGGAAAAATAATTAAAAAACAGAAAATGGCTGAGGCAACCGCCACCTCCAGTCTGCTGCATGCAGCGTGCAGAGAGCAGGGCACGAGAGGGGTTGGGATTGCCGTTCCCATCATACCCTGTGGCAGAGTGGGCGTCTCCCAGGGGCTGCTGGGGAAACGGAAGACCTGAGAAATAGGGAGAGTTCTCAAGGGAGAGCACAGCTGAGGCTCCATGCCCTCTGCCTGGCCTGGGTGTCGAGGCCCCTGACGCCTGGAGCTGAGCCCCCAAAAGGACATGTCTCGGGGTCACCAGCATAGGCCAGCAGGGCTGCCCCCGACTATAGGCTCCGAGTGGTGACTCAGCCCTGCCTGCCCCTCCCCAGAACCTTCTCACGAGACTGTGGCTCGGGCTCTATTTTTGGCACAGACACTCAGGCGACAATGTCTAGGGGGTGACAATGGCAGCTTTGAGGAGACGCCACCCCCTTCTGTGCTCCCACAGGCCTGGGTCTGAGAGTTGGCTCCTTGGGGACTCAAAGGTCAGGTCGCCACCCCCAGATGTGGCTCCCAAACACGCCTAGAGCACATCCCAAGCCCCAGCTCCCGTCTTACTTCCCACCCCATGTCTCCTCAGCCGTCCAGAAACTCCAGCCTGCCACAGCACTCAGAACCACCCTCCCTAGCCCAGAGCCCTTCTGGTGGACCTCATCCATCAGACCCTGGGCCCAAGGGGTACGGTTGGGGTTAAAATCCACTTGCACCTGGCGTGGTGACAGATCTGAATCCCAGCACTCAGGAGGCTGAAGTAGGAGGACTGCCTTGAATTCACAGCCAGCTTGGTCTAAATAGTGAGCCTAGACTACACAGTGAGACCCAGTCTCAAAAAAAAAAAAAGCGGTATGGTGGCACACCCCTGTAATCCCAGCACTTGGGAAGCTTAGAAAGGAGGATCCTTTCAAGTTCAAAACCAGCCTAGGCTACAAAGTGGGCTTAAGGCCAGTCTGAAATACATAGCGAGACCCTGTCTCAAAAAGAGAAAGAAGGGCCGGGGAGATAGCTCAGTGGAATAAGCCTTTCCCTGGCAAGCGCAAGAACCTGAGCTCAATCAATCTCCTGTTCCACCAAAAAAAAAAAAAAAAAAAAAAAAAAAAAGAGAGAGAGAGAGAGAGAATTTTTAAAATGCTGGAATCAGCTGCCAGGTGTCCCAGGGGCCCCAGCCAAGGGCTCATTGTCCCACCCCATTCTTGCCTGCTGCCCCTGTTTGGCCACGTGGCCCCCCTGCACCTTGTCCAGGCCTTTCCACAGCCCCCTCTGGACCATCCTGCCTGTTCTGGTCTGACTGAGTCCAAGCTCCATCTCCTTTCCTGGGACATGGCCACCCAGGCACCCTGTGCACAGGTCAGGTTGAGCCCAGACCCTGCTGCCCCAGTGCTGTGATCTCAGATGAGCAGCTGATTGCTGCGTCCCTGTCTCCTGGTCTGCACGTGGGTCCCCAAATCGGTGGCCCTGGATAAGTTTGGTTGGGGACACTCAGCTCCAAACAGTGGTGACTCCATCCCATCCCTTCAGCTGAGAGTTCCAAATGCCACGCATACACAGGCTTCCTACAGGGCCACAGCTAGTGACACCTTCTGCTGGAGAGGTTTCCTGGACCAAGCTCCAGACCTGGGACTGGGGAGGGCTTGACCAGCTGGTATGGGCTATGGGGACTTCTGAGCAGGCGCCATCTAGGAGTGGTGGCACTGGCTGAACCAGGAAAGTCACCGTGGAGGGACACTGTTTCCTCCTCTGTGAGGAACCTGTCCTGACCTTCCTCCTCTAGCCAGGGTCCTGAGGACTGAGGCTATACTGACCTCCTCTCCTTTCATCCCTGGAAGTGACTATGGTCCCTGGCCTCCGACAGCTCCCCACAGCACCACCAAGCTTGTCACAGACCTGTGGCCGCAATGTCCTCAGGAAAGCAAAGGGGGCTCCTTCATGCTCATGCTCAGCCCTTTGCTTTGTTTCTTTGGTTTTCTGAGACATGGTCTCCATATGTAGCCCTGGCTGGCTGGCCTCGACCTTGTGGCCGTATACTCTTGCCTCAGCCACCTGAGTGCTGGGATTGCTGATGTGCACCACCACATCGGGCTAGGGCCACCCTTATTGGAACACAATAATGTGTCCTTGTCTCACCCTGACAGCCGCCAGGTTGAAAGGCAGCATCTTCTCCACTTCCCTGCCTTTAAGATCTCTAGGGATGCAGCCAGAGCGCAGATTCCCGCAAACGCACCTAGCACGACCAAGCACACCGCGGCCCTCCCCCACCCCACCCCCGCCTCCTCCTGCCTTTCCTCTCCCACCCGCAGCTGCAGCTCGCACAATGGGTCCTTGGGAAGCGCATGCCTTCTGCGCAGAGGCTTAAATGTCATTAAATGTCATCCGCGTGGCTCCCGGCTCCTCGCACTGAGAGTCCTTCTACTGCTCAAGGATTCGTTCCGCCACGCGGGCTTCGAATTCATGAGCCGAGCTCTGTGATCTGAATCCAGGTTGCAGAAACGATGGGCCAAGGACGCAACCCTGAGACCCATCGCTGGAGACCTCCGGCGATACTGGCTTCTTTCTCCTGGCCCTGTCACAGCCTTCGGGGTAGTGCAATGCGGTGGGACCCCTTGGAGAGATCCAGTGCGGTTCAGTCAAACCCAGCTCTGGTTGCAAGCAGCCTGAACTACGCACGTTCAGAGGGGACCCTCACTGGGAGGCGGGGCGTGCTGGCACTCACCAATATCCCAGCACTGCAGGCTGAGGCAGGAGAATCGTAGAGAGGTCGAGGCCAGCCTGCGCTCTGTGGTGAGACCCCGTCTCCGAATGAATGAATGAATGAACGAATGAATGAATGAACGAATGAGTGGCGGGAGGACAAGAAGCAGTGCTAACTACCCCTGGGAGCCGAGGAACTTCCGATTCCTTGGAGAGAGTGGAGGACCCATGCCTAGAGGAGGGTGCTCTTTGGAGTTGCCTTGTTTTTGGTCTTTTGATTTTACTGTATTTTTGTTGATGATTTTTTTTTGTTTGTTTTTGGTGCTGAGGACCGAACCAGGGGCTTCCAGCCTGCTAGGCAAGCATTCTACCACTGAGCTAAATCCTCAGGCCCCTCTTTGGAGAATCGGGGCTTCTCTGCCACCCACCCCACCTCCCCCATCCCTCCACCCTGCTAGTTCCTTACAGTCAGCTGTGCGTTCGGGATCATTCAGCTGGGTCCACCTCTGCCTCCCCACCCAGCGGTGACCTTGGTGGTCACCTGGCTCACAGGGGCTGCAGTCAGGGCTTCCGCCTTTCCCCCTGGCGTTGGCTTCCGCTAGGCGATGAGCCCTCTTGGAGTCTGCATTTCCTTTGCAGCCCACAACCAGAGCAGGAGAAATGGCCGTGAGTTTTTTATTTCCATTTTTTGTACTAGGAATCGAACTCACGACCTTGAACTTGCCAGGCAGGCACTGTGCCCTGAGCTGTCTCCCTGGCCCTGGCCGTGTATTACAGAAGGCTGCTTCTGGAGATGGACTGATTGGTTTGGGGCCCAGGGTTTTCTATGTAGTCCAGGGTGGCCCTGAACTCACTGCTATTTCTCAGCTCCAAAAGACACAATAGGACTTATCGAAAAAAATGCATAAGGGGGGCTGGGGAGATGGCTCAGTGGAATAAACGCTTCCCTGGCAAGCGCAAGGGTCTGAGTTCAATTCCTGGTTCCACACAAAAAAAAAAGCTTAAGGGGATATGTCTTAGGCTTTCATGTACAACAATCTACTTTTATTTGTGTACAAACATGTCTATTTGTTCATTTATACATGTACAAAATCTTCATTTATTCATATACAAAAGCCTACACTTAGGTTATCTTCCTCTGGAAGATCCCTTCCTTCCTTGCTTTCTTCCTTTCTTTTTTTCTGAGACAGGGTCTCAATATGCAACCCAGGCTAACCTTGAACTCACAGCTCTTCTCATGCCTCAGCCTTCCAGCTGAGATTATAGGCTTGGGCCACCACACTGGGCTTCCCCCTGTAACCCTGTCCTAACTCCAAATCCCGAGTTCCAGCCTGCATAGTTTGCGCTCCAGTTCCAGAAGTACCATGGGCCCCACTCTCTCAGGTCCAACACTGGGCAGACTGAACTGGGGAGATTCAGGCTGGACACAGCCGTGTCCCTTTGCTCTCCGCAGAACCTATTCCTGCGAGGTGTCCACACTCTGCTCGCTGGAGGTAAATCTCCAGTTTCTCAGTGTACACAGATGCTTACCTGTCCAAAAGCGCCTGCTTTCATCGGAGGTGAACACACATTTTTCAGATGAAGAAATACAAACAGCAAATAAATATATATGAGAAAATGTTCAACATCACTGGTCATTCAAGAAACACAAGTTAAAACACTGAGATTCCATTTCACCCCCAGAAAGAATGGCATAATCAAGAAGGCAGCCAAGGCCGGGCGTGGTGGCGCATGCCTGTAATCCCAGCACTCAGGAGGCTGAGGCAGGAGGATTGTTGTGAGTTCAAGACCAGCCTGAGCTACAAAGTGAGCTTAAGGCCAGCCTGAACTGCAGACTGAGACCCTGTCTCAATAAGACAAAAAAAAAAAAAAAAAAAAAAAAAAAAAAAAAAAAAAAAAAAAAAAAAAAAAAAAAAAAAAAAAAAAAAAAAAAAAAAAAAAAAAAAAAAAAGAAAAAAGAAGAAGTCAGCCAATAACAAACACTGGCGGGGCTGTGGGGGAAAAGCCCATCCCACTGTTGGGGGGAGTGAAGACTGGTAGAATCATGGAAATCACTATGGAAAGCCCTCAAAAAATTAGGATTAGAGGCCGGCTAATTCCCTTCTGGGTATCTTCCTAGAAGATTAAAGTATCATGCCACAGCAATATATATGCGCCCATATTATAGAAGCACAATTTGTAATAGCTACATTTTGTAAACAATCCAAATGTCCATCAATGGAGGAATGGATAAAAAAAGATGTAATCAAACTAGGGACACAGCTCAGTGGCACAAGCACCTGCCTGGCAGGCACAGGGCCCCGAGTTCAATACGCAGTACCAAAAAAAGAGCCAAAAAAAAATGTGGTCTTTGCTGGGGAGATGGCTCAGTAGAATAAGCGTTTCCCTGGCAAGTGCAAGGGTCTGAGTTCAATCCTTAGTTCCGCAAAAAAAAAAAAAAAAAAAAAAAAAGGTCTTTTTATAAAATGGCATACTACTCAGTCACGAAGAATAAACTAGAGACTTTTTCAGGTAAATGGATGCAACTTCAGACCATACTAATAAAATGAAACAAACCAGACTTGCGTGTGTAAACATCAGGTTCTATCCCTAGTGTAAGACGCTGAAAGAATAAATGTGATCTGAGGTGTATAATAGAACAGGGCAAGCCAAATAGCTCAGGGGATTACAGCACCTGGTTAGGAAGAATGCAGAGTCAGATCCCCTTGCTGTGCTGGCCGCCCGCCCTGGGGATGCACTGAAATGGCTATTGAGACTATAATGCCAGCGCTTAGGAGGCAGAACACATGGCAAGAAATGTAAAAAGGGAAGAGAAATGTGTGGGAGATGGAGAAAAGGAGGAAAGGAAAAGATATATATAACTATATATAAAAATAGTTATGAACAGATAGGTTTGTACTAATATTGTTCGAACAATTAAATGTCTGTATACTGTAGTCTGAGGAACTAATTTAAAGATAACAATGATGCGTGGCCTATCATTGTTTTAAATTTTTTTTTTCTTTAAAATAATAAGTAGGAGCCAGGCGTGGTGGCGCAGGCCTGTAATCCCAGCACTTGGGAGGCTAAGGCAGGAGGATTGTTGTGAGTTCGAGACCAGCCTGAGCTACAAAGTGAGCTTAAGGCCAGCCTGAATTGCATAGTGAGACCCTGTCTCAAAAAGACAAAAATAAATAAATAAATAAATAAAAATAAATAAATAAAATAAAATAATAAGTAGGGGCTGGGGAGATGGCTCAGTGGAATAAGCACTTCCCTGGCAAGCGCAGGGGCCTGAGTTCAATCCCTGGTTCCACCAAAAAATAGTAATAATAATAAATAAAAGCTTCTGCTTTACAGATACATAATCATAATTTTTTTTTCTGGAACTAGGGATTCAACTCAGGCCCTTATGCTTGCCAGGCAAGTGCTACTCTGCTGAGCTATGTCCCAAGCCCTTATAATTCAAGTGTTGATGTCAATAACATTATTTATATTCAGTTACTTTTTTTTTTTTTTTCTGGAACCGGGGATTGAACTAAGGCCCTTGTGCTAGCCAAGAAAACGCTTATTCCACTGAGCCATCTTCCCGCCCAACATGACTGACAATCTTAACTGGGGCTTATTTTGAGAATAGGGCTTCTATTACGAACATCCCTAAAAATCATGCCAATGCTTATTTTCCAGGTTTATTATCAGGGAAATACAGTATGTAGCCCAGGCTGGACTTGAACTTGTGGTGATCCTCCTCCTTCGGCATCTTTCTTCTTCTTCTTTTTTTTTTTTAGTGTATTTAGTGCAGGGTCTCACTACACAGACTGGACTCAGTGAGCCTCCTGTTTTCAGCCTCCCAAGCACTGTGATTACTGGTGCACCCCACCATGCCCAGTCTCAGTTGCAGTTTCGGCAGGCCCCGGGATGGGGCCAGCACAGCACGCCTGGGATCAAACCTCGGTCCCTGAGGCTGCCTAGGCAGGCTCTTTAGTCTGCTGAGCTATCTGGCCGGCTTCAGCCTCTTTAGTGTTGGGAATACAGGGGTATGGATCAGGGCCCAGCTTTGTGTTTGGGTTTAATTACAGGTTACTCTGATATTCAAGGAGCAGGACAAGTGACCTGTTTAATTCCTCATTGGAATTTCTGGTCAATTTTTATTCCTGTGTCTCTTCCAATCTCCTGCTGGACAGTGCTGGCCATCAGCAGTGCCTTCCGGATCATGAGGGACCCTGGAGCTGTCCTCCTGCCCCCTGTGGCCTCGGCATTCATTGTGGCATAGTCACACCTGTGCCTCTGGCTGCTAGATCCCCACATAGTTCAGTCCACTCTGCCTGTCCAAAGGTACAACTGCCTGGAACTAGAACCTCAGTCTTATACAGGGGGACGGGGAGGTGCACACCTACAGTCCTAGCACTGGGGAGGCTGAGGCAGGAGGATCACCACAAAGTCAAGTCATCCTGGGCTACACATCCATTTTCCTACAAATAACTCAAGTTCTTCCTTCCTTATGGCAGAGAAGTACTCCATGAGGAGGGTTCCTAACCCTTGGACACCAGGTACCCCTGAGAAAGGCCTGCAGGGTTTGTTCTCCCAGAGCCACAGAAGCAGGTGGGGTGTGCACTTGCTTGTGATCCTAGCACTTGAGAGGCCGAGGCAGGAGGACTGATGTGAATTCAAGGCCAGCCTGGGCTACACAGGGAGACCCTGTCTCAAGGAATCAATAAATCCCTGGCAGGGAAGTTGAGTTTCTGGAGCAACCAAGAAGGGAGAGGCCTTTGGCAAAAGAGACTTCTTGGTTGGGGCATGACGTCAGGAGGAGGTTCAGTGTGTCTGGCCTCCAGGGTTTTAGGTGAAGTTGCCAGACAGTAGCTCCCAAAGTAGGTGTCAGGGAACCAGGCTGGTCTGACAAGAGGTTGTAGCTTGCTGTGGAAAGGGAGCCAGGGATGGCAATGTGGGCCCCTGGCCCTGCTCCAGCCTGGGTGACTCTGACTGCGTCAGACTCAGGGCAGTGCTGCTGCCAGCACAAGTGGGGCAAGAGCTCTGGGCTCCAGGGAGTTGTGCTGCCAGTGACAGGGGCTGAGCTGCAGGGTTACAGGGGCCACTGGGTGGGGTGCAAATATCCTAATCAGGCCCTGTTGGTGTAAGCCTGTCATCCCAGCACTTGGAGGCTGAGGCAGGAAGATACTGTGAGCTCAAGGCTACATCTTTGTCTCAAAGAAAAACAAAAACAATAAAACTTTGATACCACTCATGGGTGCTGCACAGTAACACACCCTGTGGCATCCCCCACCAGGCGGATAAAAGCAGTGGAGAGGAAGCCTCTCATCCAGGGTCACCAGCGAGTTCCAGTGGCAGAGATAGAAGCAGAGCAGACCCAGAGCCGGGCCTCCCTGGGGTGCCCACCCCGCCTCGGATGGCCTGAGCAGGTGCAGAGCAGCTGCCAGTGTCCACCCCCAGCCGGAGGCCACCAGCCCCCTCTGCCCAGCTGTTCTCCCAACTGCCAGCCCCACCTGACTCCAGACACCCTGTGGAAATCTGAGCTGTGCCCTAAGGTGCCCGAAAGCGGGGAGGTGGGGGTGTGGGGGTGGGGGGGGAGACAGCTGGGGCCAAGAGAGTGGGGGTGGAGACAGAACCCAGGGCCTTACACGGAGCGCCACCCTTTTTTTATTCAAGCAGGATCTCTCTTAAGTTTCCTGAGCTTTTTTTTTTTTTTTTTTTTTTTTTTTTTTTTTTTTTTTTTTTTTTTTTTTTTTTTTTTTTTTTTTTTTTTTTTTTTTTTTTGTGGAACCAGATATTGAACTCAGGGAAGCGCTTATTCTACTGAGTCATCTCCCTGGCCCCCCACAGTCTGCTGGGCTTGAGCTTTTGATCCTCCTGCCTCAGCCTCCCAGAGTGTGGGGCACCAGGTCCAGGCCTTCCTGGTTGCTTGTCAGGCCTCTGTAAGTCAAGCCAGGGTGCAGGATGAATCTGGGCTCACCTGCAGTTTGGCCCCAAACCCACCCTTAGGGTGTCACTGAGCCTCCTATGCCCTGCTGGGGTCCCAGGCTGGTGCCTCAGGCCCTCTGGGCCTCGGCTTCCTCCCTAAGCTGAAAGGTGGGGGGACCCCAAGCAGCTACCCCTCCCTTTGTGGCTGTCACAGGGCTGCCCTGCCTCCCCACTGCGTCAATGGTTATTTTGTGTCCCGCCTGGAGAGATGTTTACGCAGCTGCCCCCACCTCTAAGCCAGGGACAATGGGCTCTGTCAGCCCCAGGCTTCTACCAGTCTGTGGGGGCAGGGGCAGAAGCCTCTCCCCCAACCCCCCACGGTCTGCTGGCCATTGTCCTGCCTTCCTGTCCCAGGAGGCCCTGTAGACACTTCCTCTGGGACCGGCTCCCCTTTTTGGAAGCCCAAGCCTGAGTCCCCTGTGTAGCCCCTGGCCTCAGTCTCCCCTCTGTAAGGTCCTGATGCCCGTTCAGACCTGGCACCAAGTCCCGAGTTCAAATCCCAACCCCCGCACTGGCTCTGTGTCCTTAGCCAGTCCCCTCATCCTGAAAGGGAATGTAAATTGCAGAGCAGGGACAAGAACATCCTCTGCTGGGGTCACAGAGCAGGCACAGCCTGAACATCACAGGTACTCAGTGCATGCTGGGCTAGAAAGCAACTCAACACAAGAGGTGAGACTTCCCCTTGCCCCCCAGTGCTAAATGCCCTTCATGTCTGCTTTTTAGGGGTGTGGGGGATACCAGGGGTTGACGCTGAAGCTTCACTCCAATCTACATCCTAATCCTCACCCTTTTATTTGTTAAATTGTGAGACAGGGTCTTGCTAAGTCCCTGAATTGCTCAGACTAGGCTCAAACTCTTCATCCTCCTGCATCAGCCTCCAGAGTGTGAGTGCTGGTGTTGCAGGCAGTAGAGTTAGATAGAAATATTTTTAGGCAGTCAGTTAGGGCCAGGCCCTCGAAAGAAGTAATAACAGGAAACAAGATATCTACAACTCTGAGAGGGAGGGAGGCTCCTGCTGTGAACCAGACCTAAAGGCCAAACAGATGCTAAAAGAGTAACGCCAGAGATTGATATTCTAAATACATAGCAATCACCTGAAAAGACCCAAGTGAGTCACTAGCCCAACCCCCGAGGGGAAGAGACCCTGTCCCCCCATTCATACCTGCTTACTACATGACTCCTTCCGCATTTGGTCCTGGGCCTAATCAACTTTACCTGAACAATGGTGCTTGTAATCCCATTGGTTGACCATAGTTTTATCCCACTCCACATCCACCTAAGCGAGAACCATTCTCTACCTTAGTCCCACAAGGTTTTGCCCTATAAAAATACCCGGAAAGAGGCAGCTTCCTGGGCAACCCGCTTGGGCCTCCTTCTGTCCCTCTCCGACAGAAGCTTTTCTATCCAATAAAGTTTTTTTCCCCAACCTCCATTTGTTCCTAAAATTCATTCTTCGGTTTTAGAGAACACGAACTCATCAGGGTCAGGTTGGGAGTTTTACTTCCCTGTATCACTGGGATCTAAGGGGTGAACCACCACGCCCAGCCTAGGTTGGGTTTCTAAATTTTTTTTTTTGTTTATGTATTTGGTACAGGGTCTCACTATGCAGCTCAGACTCCTAATAACCCTCCTGGTTTAGCCTCCCCAGGGCTGGGATTACAGGTGTGTGCACCACTATCAGACTTGGTCTCTGGCTCAGTGAACCTGGGGTTAGGGCTGGCATGGTGTACAGGACTGGGGATCAAACTCAGGGCCCTGTGCTTGCCAAAGCAGGCACTTAGTTCACTGACCTATCTCGTCAGCCCTAAGTTTTGTTTAATCTTGCAGCCTCACACTGAATTACTATTTTTTTCATTACCAGGGCTTGAATTTAGGATCACTTGCCAGGCAGGCACTTACTCTACTGAGCTAGCTCTCCAGCCCTGAATTTTTTTTTCTTGCCTTTTCTATCAATTATAAGGGAAAACATGCAGCAATCTCCTCTTAGTCTGGTTTTCTTTTTATTTATCTAAACATTTGAATTCTGTATTTTGAAGTTATTTATAAATAACGGATAGAGTTTAAAAATTGTTAGCCAGGCATGATGGTACACTCCTGTAATCCCAGCACTAGGGAAGCTGATGCAGAAGGATCATTGTGAATTCAAGATCAGCCTGGATGACAAAGTGAGCTCAAGGCCAGCCTAAACTGCTTACCCAGACCCTGTCTCACAGCAATTTAAAAAAATGTTAATTTTCTAGGAAAGTGAAGCTCTTGCCGTTATAAAATATCTTTATTGTGGCAATGGCTTTAGTCCTAGGTAGCCATG
Organism: Ctenomys sociabilis; assembly: GCA_004027165.1. Taxonomy (NCBI): domain Eukaryota; kingdom Metazoa; phylum Chordata; class Mammalia; order Rodentia; family Ctenomyidae; genus Ctenomys; species Ctenomys sociabilis. The sequence continues at coordinate 27,916 of PVKA01010145.1, read as the reverse complement.
GTGGCACACATCAGGAATCCTAGCGCTTGGGAGGCTGGGATAGGAGGATCACAAGTTTGAGAACAAGCTGGGCAACTTGGTGAGACTTTATGTGAAAATAAAGGCTGAAAGGGTAGGCTCGGGAGATGGATCAGTGACATAAGTGAGAGTGCAGGTCCTGAGTTTGATCCCCAGTACTGCAGCAAACAAACAAAAAACTACAAAAGCCGAAAGAAAGGGCTGGGCAGTAGCTCTGGTGTAGAGCACTGGCCTGCCACACCCAGGCCCTCCGTTTAACCTCCAGTACCACCAAAATAAATAGGTCAATAAATAGATATTGCACATGTACAATGGAAATGAGATGAACATTAGACAGCAAAAGCCGGGCGTGGTGGCGCATGCCTGTAATCCCAGCACTCGGGAGGCTGAGACAGGAGGATTGTGAGTTCGAGACCAGCCTGAGCTACAAAGTGAGCTTAAGGCCAGCCTGAACTGCATAGTGAGACCCTGTCTCAAAAAGACAAAAAAAAAAAAAAAAAAAAAAAAAAAAACAGACAGCAAAACAGTTATTAAAGAAAGAATAAGAAATCACTGGCAACAGTCCTCCCTAACCACATTGAGGCTCCGCACATCCATAGACCCATCTGTAGGTAGGCAGGCATCATTGCCCTTGCCCAGCTGAGTCCCAGGGCTCCCTGTCCAGTTCTGGCTTCAATGTGGCTGCTAGTCTCGTGTGTCAGTGTGGGGGGCTGTCCTGCTCAGGTGTTCCTCTAAGCCCTGAGCCAGCGTTGGGGGGAAGGATTTATTGGGTTAGGTTAAGTCAACACTTACAGCTGGCTTCCGAGCTCCCTGGGGACAAGGGTGTGGGTGGCAAGCCTCACCCCATCAGTTGAAGGTGGAAAGATCAAAATAACAGTCTTCCAGAATCCCTCACTCAGATGGGGTTCAGAGGCAAAGTGCTGGCCTTGTGTGTGCAGAGCCCTGGGTTCGATGCCCAGCACACACGTGTGTACACACATATATACACATACATATACACTAATTATATCAGCTGGATGTGATGACACATACTTTATTTATTTGTTTATTTTGTCTTTTTGAGACAGGGTCTCACTATGCAGTTCAGGCTGGCCTTAAGCTCACTTTGTAGCTCAGGCTGGTCTTGAACTCACAACAATCCTCCTGCCTCAGCCTCCCAAGTGCTAGGATTATAGGCATGAGCCACCACGCCCGGCCTGATGCATACTTTATACCCAGATCTTTATTTATTTATTTTTTATTGTGGTGTTGGGGATTGAACCCAGAGCCCTGTGCATGCAAGAGCTCTCCCACTGAGCCACATCCATAGCTCAGCATATGCTTAATTTTTTTAAATTTATTTTTTATTTTATTGAAGTACAAATATCAATGAGACAGTTTTAAGACACCTTAATAAGACAGATTCGATAAATTAATACATTGCAAACTATTTTCATAATGCCAACATATGCTTTATAATCCCAGCATTCTGGGAGGCTGAGGCTGGAGAATGGAAGGTTTGACCTCAACCCCCGGGCTTAGCAATTTAGCTAGGGTTGTAGGCACAGAGATGCAAATAGTAGGCTATGGAGAAAGCGCTGAATCACAAACTTCCTGTGAGAGAGGGCAGGCCATGGCCCCAGTGTGGAGGGCTGAGTCCCAGGCTGGGAAGTGACCCAGGCTCTGTCAGGCCTGATATGGATTACCCCCTCTGCTCCAGACACCAGCCAGTGCTTGGCAGCTGGATTGGGGGCACAGGGGGTGCCCCAGAGCAGGATGAGGAAGCTGCAGGAGGGAACCCAGGTGCCTGGAGGAAGCCAAGGGTTACCTGCACCCCACCGGCCTGGCTGTGGGACCCAGGCTCTGGTAGCCACTGCTGCCTGCCCTCCAAGGGTCTCAACTGCATCCCTCCTTGGGTTTCTAGCGAGCTGGCTCCCATGGGGCTTGGGAATTAGAAAACGATTGCTGTGTTGTCCTCCTCATTAGTATAGAAAACAATTGCTGAGAACCTGTCAGTCACTGCTTGCCAGGCCAGGTGCTACTTCTCACAGTGACACACTCTGCAATCACAGCATTGAGGTGGGGTCTAGAATCCTCTCCAGACTACAGGTGGGGAAACCCAGGCTTGGCAGGGGAGCACTCACAGCCCTCACTCCCTGCTCCAGGACCTTCCTGCATCTTGGATTCCTGGACGCTCCTCACAACCCCTGATGGTGCATGCCTGTAATCCCAGCACTCTGGAGGCTGAATCAGAGGGATTACCATAAATTCAAGGCCAGCCTGAACCCCATTGTCAGTTCAAGTCCAGCCTAGACTACAAGTGAAGACCCTGACTCAAAATCAAAAACAAAACACAAAAAGCCTAGGTCTCACCCCAGAACCCACTTGCCTCTGATGGACCTCTAGGAAGTAGAGGTGAAATTTGAACCCAGGACCCACGGCCTCCAGGCTGTTTTTCCCCAGCCTTCCGGGTGTGTGGGACGGGTGGGTGAGGGCACAGCAGCCCCAGCCAGGGCGTGGGATGCTCCCATCGTGCAGGCAGACCACAGTTGGGTGTGGGCCAGCTCCCACAGGGGGCTGGGCAGTGTGGTCCAGAGCAGAGGAAGTGGCTTTGGCCTGCATTGAGTGCGTTGGTGGTGGAGACTCCCCTGGGGCTGGGGATCTGGGGCTCGGCAGCGCCTGGCTGGCCAAACGCTTCCCGGGAGCCCCGTTTCCTGCCTCCCCCCAAGTTCTTATACTCAGATTTTTTTTGCAGCAGAGTCTTGAAATCTCCTCTAACAAAAATTCTTAAGCATGATATTCAGAAGCACATGCTCAGAGATGACCTCTTTCTAGGTAACATCCTGCTTTCTGGAAGCTACCAAGAAGACAAAGAGTGGGTCCTTGTTTTAGGGGATTGAACACAGGGAGCTAAATCACCAGGCCTTTCTTTGTTGTTCCATTGAAGATAGGGCCTCACTAAGCCGCGGTGTTGCCCAAATGGCTCAAACTTGCCCCAACCTCCAACGTGCTGGGATTGCAGGCCCGCAGCATCAGGCTCAGCGCAATGTCCTGGCAAAGACAGCTGGGGCTACAGCCTGGTATTAGAACAGTTCGGGGCCTGGGCCCCTCTGAGCTGCATGCATCGTGTCCCTCAGCGTTGAGCCTCAGGTCCCGCATGAGCATGCAGCCTTTGGCATGGAGTGGAGGCCAGGGGGCCCAGTGGGCTGGGCAGGAGTGAGGAGGACTCTGCCCACCTGGCAGGCCCCAGAGCCACAGCAGAGCGGCAGGTGGCCAGGCTATTTTCTTGGAGGCCTAGGATCCCTGGGCTAGTCTGGCCTGAGCCTCTTGTCCTTTATTGCTTGGTGCTGAGGAGAAGCCTAGCTGGTGGCAACTCACGCAGGACATTCTGGGACTGGGGTGACAGCCTGTGTCACCAGCGCTCGCGGTTGCCAGGAGTTTGCTGTGACCCAGCCTGGGGATCTTTGAAGCCCATGTGGCCAGGAGGGGAGGGATGGGGCCTGGATTCCCCAGAGTGCAGCCTGAAGACTCCTTGCCATGCCCAGCCCCTGTCCTTCATACCACAGAACCACTTCTTTCCATGTGGCCCAGGATATAGGGCTGGACCCTCCGGCCCTTTTGGGTCCCTCACCTGCTCTTGCCTCACAGTCCCTCTCAGGCCCGGCCCTCTGTGCTTATTTCTTTCTTTTCTTTTCTTTGCTCTTTTTCTTTTCTTTTTCTTTCTTTTTTTTTTTTTTGAGGTAAGTCTGGCTATTGAGTTCAGGCTGGCCACAGACTCTTAGAGAACCTCCTGCCTCAGCTTCCTGAGTGTTGGGATTTCAGGCCTGCACCACCATATCTAGTTTAAATTTGTTTGGGGGAGGTGGGAGAGTAGAGGAGTGGTTCTGGGCATCAAACCAGGGCCTCATGTGGCAAGGCCAGTGCTCTCCTGAGCTGCCTCCTGGAATCCCTGAGTCTCTGGAATAAAGTTGAAATGAGCCTGGGGAGAGAAGCAGGAGGTGGTGGTGGCCAAGGAGGATGGGGGACAGCAAGGGAGGGAGAAATTCTCAGAGCCTCAAGTGTTCCTTCCCACCCCCAAAGACCCAAAGGTGGAAAGGACGTTTGTTACACTGGGAGTGGTGGTACACATCTGAGATCCTAGCACTCAGGATGCTGAGGAAGGAGGATCCCCAGTTACATGGTGAGTTCAAGGTCACAACCTGAACTACAGAGTGAGACCCTGTCTCAAAAAACAGTAACTAAGTAATGCAGGGAGGCTGAGGCAGGAGTTCATGGCCAGCTTGAACTACCAAGTGAGACCCCATCTGAAAAATAAATAAAAATGTGTAGCCCACACAGTGGCCATGACCTGAAGCCCTTGAGCTAGCTCCCCGGGGCTGGCTCAGGACACCACATGGTCAGAAGGGATGGCTTCACTGTTCACAGTCACCTGCTGAGGGCCCTCTGGGGCTCTGTGCTGAGAAACCCCAAGCCAGGGAGCACCTGTTAATGACCAGAGCCAGGACAGCAAGCCGGGGTTGGCGATGTTTCAGCAGGATCCAGAGCCAAGAGGGAGGTAGCTGTGTGATGTGCAGGTCCCATGGTGCTGAGCAGAGGCTGAAGGGAAGCCCTGCCACTGGGGGCCCTGGACAGGCAGTGTGGGACGCGGGGTGGGGGTGGGGCAATAGCCCAGGGCTGGTGACAGGGCAGCTTACCCCAAGCCATGAGAGGAGAACGCAGGGTGTGAGGGAGCATCCACTGGTGTAGGGGTTGTGGCCGTGGTGGCCTGCTGTGCAGAGCAGGACCCTGGTCATTTCTGAGGGCTTGGGGACAGAGCTCGGCTACCAGCTGAGGCAGAGGCTTGGCAGCTGGGGGGCACTGAGTGTGTCCTGCTGTCCTGGCATCTGAGTGTGTGTGCAAAGGGAGGCCTGAATCCATACTCACCCTTGGTGAGGTAGCTCCATCGTGGTCCCTCAGACACTAAGACAGGATGCTGAGTCATATGGGAGAGAGATGCTGCCTTTGAATCCCGTCACTTTTCTTGTCCCTGAGACACAATACTGACACCCACAACTTTCAAAAAGAAATGTTTATTCTGGCTTACAATGTGTAGAGGTTTCAGGCATGCCAGCGGCCTCAAGGCAGGTGGCCCAGCAGACAGGCCCGGCTGTGAAGAGATGCTTACAGCATGGCAGGCAGGAAGTGTGGAGAAAGGGGAAGAGCCAGGGGGTAAACCACCCAGCCCCTCCCCTCCCAGCCATGCCCTACCCCTCCCCACAGACCCCACCTCCAAAGAGTCAGCTCCAAGTCCCATAACCCAATCACCTTCCAAAAGCCCCACCTATGCATGTGACAGGCTCTTGAGGACCAGGAAGATTTAACCCGTAACAGACCCAACCCTCTGGTCGCATCAGGGACAATTCCACTTGCTCTGTCCCTCTACACTGCTTAGTCTTCCTTTTTCACAAAGGGAGGTAACAGGGCAGGGGCTCTGTAGACCTGGCACAGACCAGATAGATTTCAAGGCAGCACCCCAGTCTGTGGTCACTGTGTATTTCGGACCATTGATGCTAGCTTTTTTCTTTTTTACTGATGTGATGAAAGTTTCCATCTTAAAATTTTTGTTTTGTTTAACAGCTTATCACTCTTTTTTTTTTTTTTTTTTTTGCAGAACCGGGGATTGAACTCAGGCCCTTGTGCTTGCCAGGGAAGAACTTATTCCACTGAGCCATCTCCCCAGCCCTGGGCTTATCACTCTTGAAACACTTCTGAAGCTGGGTGTGGTTCCATATGCCTGTCATCCTAACACTTGGGAGGGAGGCTGAGACAGGAGGATCACTGTAGTCCAAGGCCAGCTGGACTACAACCTCCACTTCCAAATTTTATTCTGGTAAAAGCAACAGATGGTCTTTTTTTTTCCTAAAGGAATTTTTTTTTTTTTTTTTTTTTCTTTGTGGGACCAGGGATTGAATTCAGGTCCTTGTGCTTGACAGGGAAGCACTTTATTCCCTGAGCCATCTCCCCGGCCCCGCTCCTTTTTTTAAATTTATTTTTTGTCTTTTTGAGACAGCGTATCGCTGTGCAGTTCAGGCTGGCTCTGAGCTCACTTTGAAGTCAAGGAACTCCCAGTGATCCTGCTGCCTTGACCTTTTGAGTGCTGGGAGTACAGGTGCATACCACCACTCCCGGCGACAGATGGAGTTCAGCACCAGCAAGTCCCTCACAGATGGAAAAGGGAGGAAGTACCTGAGTGACGGAGGTTTGATGAACACAGCTTAACTGACGTCTGTGGCTCCTCCAGCTCATCATGTTCATTGTCCCTGGAAAGCAGACACTGTGACTAATGCCTTTTCTCTTTGTTTGTAGACAGTCTTTCTAGTTTAGATTGGTCTTGAACTCACTGGGTAGCCCAGGCTGGCCTTGAACTTGCACAGATCCTCCTGCACCAGCCTCCCGAGTGGCGAGATGACAGGCTGTGACACCATCTTAGGCTTTTCCTTCCCTTCTGACCTGTCACCAGCCCTGCAACACTGATTCAAGAAAGAGCAAGGGCAGAGGTTCTTTCCGCGCCCAAACAAGAAGGTGGGAACAGGGATCGGCTTTGTCTGAGTACTGCTGGGACACTCCCTGTCCTCTGTCTCTGGGAGAGAGCTCGTTCTTAGCCTGGTGGCCTCAAATCTGGTGTAGCTTCTCACTCAGGTTAGTTCAGTGACAGCGGAACGGCGAGGGCAGTTCTAACAGACTTTGGGGTGTGTGTGTAGTTTTGGAGATGGAGCCTGGGGCTCCTCTCTCCCTGAACGTGCCTCCTTTTTAATTTTGAGGAGGATCTCACTAAATTGTCCGGGCTGGCCTCAAGCTTCAGCTTCAGAGCAGCTGAGTTTACAGGTCTGCAAAACCAGGTCTGACCAAACTATTTCTTTAAAAGCTATTAAATGTTGGGCATATGAACTATGGAAACCAATATGGAGATTCCTTGGAAAGCGAAACTAGATATTCTGTTTGATCCAGATGTTTCTGTTCTAGGCATCTTCTCAGAATAAAGATGTCATATTACAGTGATCCATGTGTAACCATGTATACAGCAGCTCAATTTAGAAGAGCTATATCTCAGAAATAGTCTATAGGTCCATTGACAGGTGAATGGACAAAAAAAAAAAAGTATTTATTCACAGTGGAGTACTACTTTGCCATAAAGAATAAGCTTAAGTCATCTGTAGGAAAATGGATGTGCTTTGAGACTATCATGTTAGTGAAATAAATCAGGAACACGAGCTTAACTTCTATATGGTTTCTCTCATATGAGAGAAAAGATACACAAAGAGTAAAATAAAAAGACAGATAATAGGACATGGGGGACCAGCCCCAGAGCCTGCCACGTGCTAAACTCTCCACAGAGATGCATTGTGTCCCAGGCCACAATATTTTTATTTTTTGAGACATGGTATTAACTGTGCTGGCTCTGAACTCACTCTGTAGCCCAGGCTGGCCTGGAACGCTCAGCCAACCTCCTGCCTCAGCCTCTGAAACGCTGCACTTCTAGGTGTGTGCTACCGTGCTCAGCTCTGGACCTCAGCATTTAGTAAGGAATTTAAAATCCAGTTTTTAGATCATGTATTTTATTTAGATATATGCCACCCTCATTGCCAGAAAGGCACTGTGGCACCTTACAAAAATAGATACAATGGCCTAAAATAGGTCAAGGGAAAGACACCAGTGGCAGGGAGGCCAGAAGACAGTGCAGCTGTTACAAAGGAGTTTAAATTTGGCTTCGGGCCATAAGTAGCCAAACCAAGAAGACATTACTAGTTACGAGATTCCTAACAAAACTGAATTTGGGATTTTGAAAGCAGATCTAATCCTAATCTTTTCTGGAAGGGGTTGGAGACAGGGTCTCACTACATAGCTCAGGCTGGCCTCCAGCACTGTAGAGCCCAGGTTGGCCTTAAAGGCTGGCAATCCTCCTGACTCAGCCTCCTGAGTGCTGGGATCACAGGAGTGTGCAACCACACCTGGTTTTGTTCAGATCTCCACTCTCCTTTCTAGAGACCCACCCCGGCAGCTCTCTGGGTATGGAAGAGGGAGGCGCCTCACCCATGAGCAAAGACACTGCTGGCCTTATGCTCTTTGGTGTGCCCAGCCCCTCCCCGGCCCAGCGAGGTGTGGCTTGGGTCCTCTGTGGCATTTTGTACCCCTAAGCTGTGGGGCCCCACCAAGGTATGGGTAGGCAGGGCGGGCTGTACTCCAACCTGGGCTCACCTGCCGCCTCCAGCGGCCATGCAGTGCTGTGTCCTTCTGTCACCACTGTGGCTTCCAGTCTGCCTTAGAGCAAAAGCTTTTTGGAAACAAATTCAGGAGCCCACACTCACCCCAGGCTGAGGTCCCAGCCACATATGTGGTATGTGGGCCCTCAGGGAGTCCAGCATGTGGGCAACCCCTAGGTGGTGGCCAAAACTCCCTCCCTTATGTCACATTCCACTTCTCAGAAACATGGGGACGAAGCTGGGTGTGATGCCGCACGCCCTAACCCCAGCACGTGGGAAGCTGAGGCGGGAGGGTCGCCGTGAGTTCCGTGGCTACCTGTGCTACAGACCCTGTCTCAAAACTAAACAAGGAGCACAGAAGGCAGCTTCCTCTGCCTTCATAGCTGCAGTGGGTTGGAAAAGCCAGCCTGCCCTGCCCAGGCCCTTCCTGCCTTGAAGTACCTGTTGCTGACTGCTGTAGAGCCCAGCATAAGTTTGAAAAAGAAAAAAATAAAAATAAAACACCCTGGCAGGCATCAAGTTTTCCTTAGGGCTTCCAAGTCTGTAGATGGAGGCTGGTTTGCGTTGGAAGTGGCCACTCCTGGGCTTGGCCTTGAAAGCTCTGTACCAGCTAGCCCTGGACCTCTCCTAGGGCTCCTAACCTGGCCACACATGGTAAGAGCAACGGCCATTTCTGGAGCTGCCCCCAGAAAGGTTACGGCTGGTAAAGAATGTGCTCTGCTCAGCCTAACACCCCAGCCCTGTCGCAGATTAGGTTGCTGTGTGACCTTGAGAAAGGCCCTCTGCCTCAGTGTTTACATCTGTGAAATGGGTATATCTAGAGTATGTGTGTTCACTGCTATGTAGCCACAAGGACGCATGTAATGCTTGTTAGCTAATGACTTTGTTTTAATGAGACAGGGTCTCATTATGCAGTTCAGACTGGCCTCAGACTACTCATGTAGTGAGTCTTGGGCTTTCTGATGACTCTCCTGCCTCAGCCTCCTAAGTGCTGGAATTATAACTACACACACCACACTGGGCTAGGATCTGATTTTGAAACCTAACAATTCCCTTAATTCCCTCCATGACAAGTGACAACTGAGGCTCCAGTGGGACCATCTGGAGGCCAGGAATTACAGTTACCTCCTAGGGCAGACCAGGGCCTAAAGTACACCGGGGGCAATCTGGGCTGCACCCTGCATCTGCCCCCTAGGCTAGGAAACACAGCCACTAGCCCTCACACTTTCAGAACTCCCACTCAGTCTCTCCTGCTCTGGATTCAAGGAGAAGCTGCTATGCCAGTTTGTGAGATTGCTGAGCACACAGCCTTGCAAAACCCATGCCCAGGGCTCAGGGTAGGCCCAGACTACAGCACCCGGAGGCTGGGTGTATCCAGTGCTGTGACCAGGACAGGCTGGGCAGACACTCTCATCCCCCTTTTGCTTCTGGGGTGACCTGCATCATATTCCAAATGTCACCTGACACTGCCTAGAAGAAACAAGTGGAGCCAGCTGCATTTTTCTACCCTTGTAGCATAATTTCCTAATGAATCAGGCAACCAGGTTGGATGGTCTATTTATTTAGGCAGGGTCTCACTTTGTGGTTCAGGCTGGTCTTAAAATGACATAACCTAGACTGGTCTCAAACTCATAATGATCCTCCTGCATCAGCCTCCTGAGTGCTGGAATGACAGGTATGTGCACCCAGGCAGGACTGGTATAGGTGTCTTTAGAGGTGCAGAGTATCTACACTGCCCTCCTGGCCTCAGGTGGAACTGCCGGCCGCTGAGCTGAGCCAGGAGAATACAGGGGCCAGAGCCCTTTGGGAAGGAAACCTGCCAGGCCCTGCTTCCTGCATCCTTCTAGACATCCCCCACACCTTTCTGGGCCTGTTTTCTTTTTCTTTTTTTTTTTTGTTTGTTTGTTTGTTTGGCAGAACCAAGGATGGAACTGGGAATTGTTTTCCTTTTGGAAAAATGAAATTGTTGGGCCAGGGAGAGAGCTCAGTAGAATAAGTGCTTCCCTGGCAAGCACAAGGGCCTGAGTTCAATCCCCGGTTCTGAAAAAAAAAAAATTGAAGTTGGCTCCAGAACTTTTTCCCGGCTCTAACATGAAGGAGGTCAGGCTTGACCAGTGTCTCTGGGATGCCTTCCTCAGTATGAAGCGGCCACGCCAGACCAGGTGGCCCTTCCTGTGCCTCCTTATCCAAGTCTTCAGCTTGGCAGCCCTGGCACCAACATCTCAAAGCCAGGACCAGCCAGTGCCGGGGTGCAGCCACACTGTGCTCCAGTTCTGTTTCCCGAGCCCCAGGCTCCTGACTGGCCTGTGCCAGTGGCAGTCCTGGAGGTGTCCCTGAGCATGCAGAGAAAGCACCCCAGGCCAGAAGGCTCCGAAAGCTGCCAGACCTGGGGAGGGAGTGGAAGCACTGCAGAGCCACTGCCCCTGGCAACTGCCTTCCCCTTCTCAGCCGCTGCATAACAAATGACGACAGAAAAAAAAAAAAAAAGAAAAACAAATGACGGCACCAAGGAACACAGAAGGACGCTTGGGTTAGGACAGAGCCAGGGCCAGGAACACAGGCCAGCTTCTCTCTGGGTGTGGCTTCTCTCTGACAGCCGAGGTTTGGAATGTGGCCGGACAGAGGGTGGGTGGGGCACGGGGCTGACCCAAGGCAAGCTACCCAGATGCTGGCTGATAAATTCTGGCTCTAGTATGAATTGAATTCTTATGGTGGTCATCTAATATGGGTGAAACCCCTAAAACAACAGCTTATCTTCCCAGAGACCACTTCCCCACTTCTTTTCCAACTCAGCCCAGGTGCAGTTTCCTTTCACCTTTCCCGCCACCTCAGGGAAGGCCTCAATGAGCTCCTCAGGTGTATCTAAACGTCCCCCTCAAACCCCACCCCTGGCAAAAGGCCATAAAAGCCTCAGCCTCACTTTGTTTCAATCCAGAGAATTCCTTATCTCTCTGTGTCCTTCAAGATAATAAAGCCCCTTTCCCTTTTTCCTTCTGCCTGTTTGTTGAAAACCTATCTCAGGCCACCGGGCCTGAAGCCCAAGGCCACCAGCTCAGCCAGAAGAGGGGCCTGACAGCCAGATATGGTGGTGCATGCCTATAACCCCAGCATTTAGGCCTGAGGCAGATGAGTTTATTAATGCCATCTTGGGCTACACAGAGAGCCCTGTCTCAAAATCAAAAACAGAAAGAACAGGATCCTGGGGTGGTAAAAAACCAGTTAATTGGCCCCAAGCTTTTTTTTTGGGGGGGGGAGCAGGGATTGAACTCAAGCTCTTGTGCTTGCCAGGGAAGCACTTATTCCACTGAGCCATCTTCCCCAGCCCCAGGCCTTGGGCTTGAGTAGCCCTGAGGAAGAGGAGAGCTGAGAGAGAGGAGGCAGGGGAAAGGGGCAAGAGCTTGGTGAGTTCTCCCCATGGGTGAAATGGGGCAGTGAGGGTACAACTGGCCCCTCTGGATCTCACCTGCTTTTGTTTTTTGTCTTTGAGACAGGGTCTCACTATGCAGTTCAGGCAGGTCTTGAGCTCACTTTGTGGCCCAGGCTACACAATAATTGTCCTGTCTCAGCCCCCAGAGTGCTGGGATTACAGGTGTGGGGCACAACGCCTAGCTGTAAACGAGCTATGGTTTGTACCTCAAGGGAGGCATCAGGAGGGCTACAAGGGGGATTGCATGTAAAATTCGATGCTTTGTAAGTAGAAGCCAGTGTCACCCCAAGGGTGCTGAGGAAGTGCTATGACGGCCACCACACAGGCCTGTCACCCAGCTCCTAGACGCCCCAATAAATACTTGCCGACATGGCTACAGGAGCTGGTAGGGACTTCCGGCCACCCCGCCTCTCCCACTCAGACCACGAAGTGGAGGGCATAGGTGAGCTGGTGGCCATTGTCCCAGGCATACAACACGCGCTCCCGGGGGTTGTAGTCGACCTGGGTGGTGTAGGCATGCTCGTTGCGGAAGGGCAGCTGGGGCCGAGCGTCAGTGCCCGTGTGGGTGTCGAAGGCGTAGGCGACCTGGCCCTCGTGCTGGTTGTAGGTGTCCACAGCATACAGGATGCCACACACCAGGAAGCAGTTCCCGTATGAGCTCCTCCGCAGCCGTGTCTTCCATGTCGTCTCCCGGTGCACAGAGAGGTCACTGGGGTCCAGGCGGCTCAGGACGATCACCTCGGGCTGGGCCTCGTCGAGCTCGTCCACCATGGGGTAGATGACCCACAGGCCGCTCTCGTCCACAGCAAAGTCGATGTCCGAGTGGCCACGCCACTTCCAGGGGGTGGTGTCTTCATACACCACGTCAGGCAGCAAGGCCCAGGAAGCTACGAAGCGCTGGCGCAGGTCATACTTGATGATGTTCTTGGTGAAGGCCCGGTTGTAGTAGAAGGCACCCTGGTACACCACGTGGCCAGTGCCGATCCAGTTGTAAGGCAGCTTGTACATGTTACTCCAGCGGCCTGTGGGCAAGGGCAGAGGTTACCCTGAGCCCCCAGGAGACCAGCAAGAGGGTCTCTTTATTCGACCACCTAATGCCACCCCATGTGCCTGTTGCTGGGATTGAGACGCAGGGTGAACACAGCCCTGTGTCATCCCAGGGCCTTTGCATATGCTGAGCCTCCTGCCTGGGACAGCCTTCTCCCGCAGCCAGGCTTCCCCTGTGCCTACACCCTGAAGTCTCCCCTGTGTCCCCCAGTGCTCTGGGCTGTGCCCCTGATGGTGGATCCCAAGTGCTTCTCTATGCCTTTGCCTCTGTGCTACACCAGGGCTTTCTGGAGGGTGACTACCGTCCCACCCACCACCCCAGATCCGAGAACTCTTAATTGTGCCCTTCCCTCTGCTAATAGTGGTGGCACCCTGGTCCCTACCTGGGCTTGCAGCTCCTCTAAGGCCCAGGACTGCTGGGCTATAAACAGGGAACAACCCCACCTCCTGGTAACCAGCAGGTACCATGGGATAACTAGTACACAGCAAGCTCTCAGCGAGTGGAAGTTCAGCAGTGTCCCCAGGCAGCAGTGACACTAGGGGCAGTGCTGTCTGTCCTCAGATGTAGCACAAGCACCCAAGTGGGCCACAGGGTCTGCTGCTCCCCCGCCTGGTCCTCCCAGGCCTCTTCCCTGGCACAGGTGACAATCTGGAGCCAGTCGGGCTGCACCTAGGAAACTACTGGACAAAGGAAGGTCAAGTCTCGGGACCCCAGGCCACCTGCACCCACCCCTCCCATCCGAGACGCTGACCTTGTTTGAAGTTTTCCAGATTGCGGAACTCCACCAGGCTGTTTCCATAGTAGTAGTTGGTAACGTAGATCCTGTCGTCCGGAGATGCAGGGTCCTTCATCCAAGCCCCCTCGTGGCGCCCGTAACTGTGATGCCTCACCGGGGGGTCCACGGCCCGGAGGGTGCCCTCGCAGCCAGCCTCCTTGCCTGGGAGTCAGGGGCGCAGCATTTGTGCACAGACCCAAGGCCCCAGCCCAGGCAGTGGTCCTGGACGCACGCTCTGGGTCTGCCCTCAGTCCCCCGGTGTTTTCCCCACCTTTCTCCAGGATCAGTGTCATAATGCCCGATTGTTGCAGGAAATGAAGGAGGATGGAGAAGATTAATCAAACTTTTTTTTTTTTCTGGAACTGGGGATTGAACTCAGACCCTTGCGCTTGCCAAGGAAGCACTTATTCTACTGAGCCATCTCCCCAGTTTGTAGCCCATTTTGAAATTGTTTTATTGTTGGTGCTTTAAAAAAAAAAAAAAAAAAAAAATATATATATATATATATATATATAAATATATAACTACATGCTGTGCCAGCCCTGCCCCCAGCTGACTGAGCCAGCCACTGAGACTGGGTGTGGTGGTACATGCCTGTAATTTCAGTGTTGGGGAGACTGAAAACAGGGAGATCACTACGAGTCTGAGCTGCATAGCGAGACCCTATAGCAAATATAGTATAGTAAAAATATATATTTTTTTTTGTCTTTTTTTTTTTTTTGAGACAGGGTCTCACTGTGCAGTTCAGGCTGGCCTCAAACTCACTTTGTAGCTCAGGCTGGTCTTGAACTCACAACAGTCCTCCTGCCTCAGCCTCCCGAGTGCTGGGATTACAGGCCTGCGCCAGCATGCCCGGCTAGTAAAAATATTTTAAATATTTTCTGTAAAAATGTAAGTATATAAGTCAGAAGATATATATCAACAGCCTAATTTAGTCATTCCTTATCACCTATATGCAATCTATCAAAATATTTTGTGTATTCTAAATACATACAGTTATAAATCTAACCATTAAAAAAATCTGAATGCCAAGGGGAGATGGCTCAGTGGAATAAATGCCTCCCTGGCAAGTACAACAGCCTGAGTTCAATCCCCGGTTCCACAAAAAAAAAAAAAAAAAGGCTATTCTAAAAAATCTGAATGCCTTTACAAATCCTAAAAAGAATTTCATTATCGAAAGGAAAAAATGTCTTCTTTGGTCTCACTATATATAGTTCGGGCTGGCCTTGAACTCACTAGGTTGGCCAGCCTGACTTCTCGCTCTCAGCAATCCTCCTGCCTCAGCCTCCAGAGTGGTGGGATTATAGATGTGCACCACCATGCTTGGCTTCCAAAGAGAATCTCCTTTTTTTTTTTTTTTTTTTGTATTTTAGGGAAGGGTCTACAGGGTGTTCAGGGTCTCTCTACCAGATTGGACTTGTAGTGATCTGCCTGTTTACAACCTCCCAAGAGCTGGGATTACAGGTGTGCATCACCACGCCCAGTCTCCAGAAGAGAATCTCAAACAGGTTGCATCTCCTTTTTTTTCTTTGCACATGTCATCACATAGGTACTTTGAGACACTGGTCTGAAGACAGTTTTATGGACCCTGTTGTTTCTTTCCACTGAACAATTTTTCACATCATTCAGTAGTTTTTAATGACGTGATTTCTCGGTCCTGCCCGGCCACCAGACAGCTGTGCCTCCTAATTCATTTCACGTCATCTCCTTAGGTTACTTCCAGGTTTCTGACATCACCAGTGGTGCTGGGAGGAAGCTGATGCCTATGCCAAGAGCGAGTCCTTTCGGACAGATGCGCATGCGCAGAACACTCGCGCCGGCCAGGGATGCCTGCCCGTTTTTTCCTCACAGCCAAACTTGAGCGCAAGGTGGGATCGATGATGGACTGAGAAAAGCTTCTACCATGCGACATAAGTCACAACTGTAAATGTGCTCACAGAAAGACCAAAGAGTGTGTGTGTGGGGGGCGTGTGACCAATGCTTGTAATCCTGGCACTTGGCAGGCCTAGGCAGGAAGGTTGAGAGTTCAAGGCCAGCCTTGGCTGGGGTTGCAGTCAGTGGCAAGGCGCTTTGCCTAGCATTCTCAAGATCCCACCCCTAGCACCAGGAAAAACAAACATAACAGTCAAAGACAGGATAGAAGAAATAAAGAAATGAAAATGGTCACTGGGTTTGATGGTGGGATGTTAGCTCTTTTTTTTTTTTTTTTTTTTTTCCGTTTTAAGTATTATCTCGCCGCCCCCACCTTTTTTTTTTTTTTTTTTTTTTTTTTGGTGGTGGTGCTAAGGACTGAATCTAGTTGTCCAGGCTGGGCTCAAATTGGTAATTCTCCTTCCATAACCTTCCAGAGTGGTGGGATACCAGCTGTACACCATCAAGCCCTGGCTCCCAAACCTCTACTTAATTTCATTTTAATCCAGTGTCTCTGTACATTCAATTCACCAAAAAATTGTGATCCTCCTGCCTAAGCCTTCCAAGGAGACAGGATTTAAAGTGTGCACCATGATGTCACATATGAAGAAACATTTATTGAAAATATATGCATTTTTACAACTACTTTGTCTGACATGTTTTCCTGCAAAGGAACAAATATTATATATCTCAGGCTTTGTAGGTCACAAACTTCCGTCCCACAGTCTTTTTTTATTTTACTTTTTGGTTTATGTATTTATTTGGTATAGGGTCTTACTATGCAACTTGGACTCATAGTCATCTTCCTGCCTCAGCCTCCCCAGCTGGGATCACAGGTGTGCACCGCCACACCCAGTTTCAGGCTGGCATTGTGTACCCGAGGTTCCTGGGTTAGCACAGCATGTGGTACCAGCGATCTGACACAGGTCCTTGGCTTGCCAGGCAGGCACTTAGACTGCTAAGCTATCTCCCCAGTCCCTATATATTCATTTATTTTGGAACTGGGAATTGAACTCAGGACCTTGTGCTTGCCTTGCCAGGCAGGTACTCATGCTGCTAAGATATATTCTGGGACCCTGTTTTGTTTTTTGAGACAGGCTATTACTGTGTACATATTCCAGATTGACCTGGAACTCACTATGGTTGTAGCACAGGCTGGGCTGAGATTTGCAGTGATTCTCCTGCTTCAGATTCAAGTGCTGAGATTACCAGTCACACATACAGGCCATGTGCTGACTCTGGGACATTTACTCACCTTGGCTGGGGACTTCTAGGTGTGGGTCACTGGGCAGGGGAGGGGTGGTGGTGGCAGTCGGGATGGAGCTGGAGCTGGGGGTGCCAGGGCCCAGGCTGGCATGCTCTGAAGCCTCAGATGCAGCCTCATGGTGCTTCGTGGAGTTGGACTCAGGGGACTTGCTCTCTGCCTTGGGGAGCTCCATCCACGAAGTACCTTTGAGGGTGTTGTCTGCACAGAGAGGACATGGTGGGAGGAACAGGTAAGGTTTAGGTCACCATCCTGCATTGCCCCCAGCCAGGAATATTTTTTCTGGCAGTACTAGGATTGAACTCAGCTTCCTGTACCACTGAACTATATTCCCCAGGCCCCTCTTAAAGTTTTGTTGTTATTATTGTCATGTATTCGCAGTACTGGGGATTGACCCCAGGGCCTTTGCACAGAGCTACAACCCCACCCCTTTTCATTTTTTAATTTTGAGACAAAGTCTCTCTAAATCACTAGGTTGACCAGGCTCTGCTTGAACTTATAATCATCCTACCTCAGCCTCCCAGACTGCTGAAGTTATAGGTATATGCTGCTGCATCCAGCTTTCATTTTTATTTTGAGACAGAATCTCACTAAATTGCCTGGGCTGGCTTCGAATTTAGGCTTCTCCTGCTTCAGCCTCCCGAGGTGCTGGGATATGTACCACCCCACCCAGCCTCGCCCGTGAATTATCACAGCACAGCCCCCAGCCTCAGCGGGCTTTAACTTCCACCTCTGACTGGAGTGTCTTGAGGCCACCCCATCAGCTCCTGTGTGAGAAAAGGAAGATACACACTGCACAAGTCCTGGCAAACCCTTCACAGGCGCTGAGCCCTTCTTGTTCTAGACACAATTCCAGGGAGCAGAGACTCCAGCTTCTGGTCACAGACTACCTCCCGAGCCCTCCTCAGCATCCAGGTAGGAAGGGGCAGGGGCAGCCAGCTCCCCAGAACCTCTGGACCCAAAAGAATGGCCCTTCTCTCGATCTCCCAGCTGTCCAGCTGTACTGGCCGGGGCTGTGCTGGGGACAGGGACCATCTCTGAATCATCCCTACCTAGTCCACTTCTCTGTGCCGAGATACACGGGGCCTTGATACCAGAAGCAGGAAGACTTGATACCACATAGCCAGAGGATACAGGCCATTGGCTAGGGATGGCTCTGTAGCCTGAAGACTTGGTTCCACTGAGAAGCGCAACACCAGCTACAACCAACCAAGTGTCTGATCTGTTCTCGTGCCTGCCTGAAGCCAGGGGAAAAGCCATAGGACATAAGAAAGTGCTCAGAAAACCCTGATGTAATTGGAGACAAAG
This sequence comes from Ctenomys sociabilis, assembly GCA_004027165.1. NCBI lineage: Eukaryota > Metazoa > Chordata > Mammalia > Rodentia > Ctenomyidae > Ctenomys > Ctenomys sociabilis. Next base: position 9,946 of record PVKA01010145.1, on the reverse strand, counting down.
CAATGGTGCCGCTGTTACCAGCATGGCCCTCAGGGGCTGCCTGGTCTGGGACAGACAGCCCTTGGCTTGGAGACAATGACCTGACTTTTATTTCTTCTCTTTGCCCTGTGGAGCTGCCCCCCAATCCCCCAATCCCCACCCTCACAGCACGGGCCCAATCCCTTCATAGTCAGGGCAGCTGTGGGGTCAGGTGGCCTTGGCCGCCTGCCAAGGCAGGGCCTTGTTCCTACATGCTGTGCTGGCAGGGCCGGATGCCCCCAGCCGTTCCCTGGCAGTGGCCCAGCTAGGGGTCAGAGGTCCTGTGTAATGGCCAGAATTCGCTGGCAGGGCCCAAGGATGGCAGCTGGCACTAGCAGCTGTGGGAAGTGGCCCCTGCACCCAGGGAGACTAAAGAATAAGGGGTTCCTGAAGGAACCAGGACCCCGTCATCCCAGTCTGTCCCTAGGGCCTGTCCCCACAGGGGCTCCATTGCACCAGGAAGGGGGTGTGGGTGGGGACACTCTTCAGGGACATATATGGATAACAGGTGTCTGGGGAGGGCTAGGAGTTGGGGGGCAGCAGAAGCCACACCAGTGGGGATAGCTCTGAAATTTGGGGACTTGCTGGGTGTACACTCAGGAGGCTGAGGCAGGAGGATCATTGGGAGTTCCCGGCCAGCCTGGGCTACATAGGGAGCTCAAAGCCAGCCTGGACTGCATAGTGAGACCCTATCTCAAAAACCATAAAAAAAAAAAAAAAAAAAAAAAATCCCACTGACAGTGAAGATAGTTTTGAATAATGGAAAGACACTGGTGTTGGCTCTATGATTCTATCCCCAATAGCCCCCAAAGTGGGGTGCCATGCCCAATGTATGGCTGAGGGAAAGACACACAGCCACTGTGAGGGGCTATGTGGGCATGCCCAACTACAGAGAACATGGGACTCTGGGGGTGACTGCCCCACACCTAGGGATCCCAGGCTCTGAACCTACCTGCCACAGCCACTGGCGCCTCCCGCCGGCCCGCCTTGTAGTAAGTGAAACCCCGGATCAGTGCCCTCTGCTGTGCCAGGGAGCGGGGCCTGGGTGTGGGTTGGGGGAGCCGGCCCTTGGTGCCCTCCTTCTTCGGCTTCTCCACTGCCAGCAGCTTCTCCTTGGGCAGCCTGGGGAGGCCTCCATTTGCAAGGTTGCTCTGCATACTGCTGTGTTTGTTGGCATCCTTGGCTTTCGCTCCAGCCGTGTCCTGGGTGAGGGGGGAGGTCTCAGATTTGGAGCTCAGGAAAAGAGCATTGTGGGGGCCATGGAAGGTGGGTGTGGTGCCCAAGGGTGCATGAAGTCTCAGCCTTCCTTACCTCCACAGTGGCTACCTCCATGACTTGAGTACCTCAGTTTCCCCACACGGCCCTCAAGCTCTGTGGCAGGCCTGAGCAAACTCAACCTGATAGCTTAGATGACCCTGGGGGTAGATAAGCCTGGTGGCTCCCAAAGGAGGTGGCCTCCCCTGCCTGTCGGCTGCCCAGCCTGGCCTCTCTCATGCATGGTCTTAGTGGGTGATTCAGAGAGGGACTTGGCCTCTGTGCAGGGAGACCAATTCATCCCATGGTGTTGAAACTTTCAGTTTTATCCCTGAAAGTTCTGCTTCCTGGGAAACCCCTCCCAGCCAGTTACCCTACTCCTAGAACACTCTGGCTCTGATATTTTATTTTTTGAGATAGGGTCTTGCTCTGTAGTTCAGGCTGGCCTTGAATTCACTATGGAGCCCAGGTTGGTCTGGAATTCATGGTCATCCTCCTGCTTCATCCTCCTGAGTGCTACGATTATAGGTGTGTGCCAACACACCCAGCTGTTTCTAACATTTTGTGAGTTGTGTTATTTTCACTTCCTATTCCGAGGGCTAAGATTCTGGCTTGGCACAAGAACAAAGGGCCAAAGGCCCAGCAGATAGGGCTGCACAGAATCTAAATGCATTCTGATGTTGCCAAACAGGACTCATTTGTGCCTGCACAGTTGGCACTGCAGCCCAGCCCAGCCCAGCCCTCAGCCCCTGCTCTGTACAAACCCTGCTCTGCATGCCTCTCTTCTGCTCCAGGAGGAGGGCAGGGCCAACCCTCCTTGCAGGGCACTGTGGGAATAATGATAAGCCTGCCAGCAGGAATCCCAAAAATATCACCTCACTCCTTCCACCCCTTACCCAAACACAAGCCAGCAGGCCTTGTCCTGCCCATGGGGCACGAATGGGCTTGAAACACATCTCCACTCACTTCGCCAAGCCACACCCTGGCACACGATCCTCTGAGGAAGGAGCCTTTGTACAGGTTGTCCACCCAAGGGTGGCTCCTATTTCCCACAGATCTCCCCAGCAGGAGTTATGTTTGCAATGTATCTGCCACAGGTGGGGCCTCCCTGAGTCTGCGCAGATGGCCCTAGCACTCTCCCCCTGGGAGCTTTGAGCCTCCAGGTAGGGTGCCCAGGTATTTCCTGGCAGGGACAGATCGGCCTTGTTAGTCTACAGGTGTCCCCAGCAGGTGTGACCCAGCCAGGAAGTCCCGCCACAGCAGGAGAGTCACCCTGGTCCCCAAGGCCAGGGGAGTTGGTCGTCTCCAGCTGTGTCCCTACCAGCTGCAGACCTGGAGTAACAAGTCTGTCTCTACTCTGTCCACCCTCAGTTCTGTCCTCCAGCCCCAAGCCCACAGCAGCGTTGGCCCCAAGGCCGAGTCCCAGGCACCCTGTGCTCCCAGCCCTGCTACCTCTGGCACCATAACGGGAACAAGGGTCTCACCTGAGCCCTGCTACCCAGGCCTGGGGCTGGGGCAGCAGTGGCAGCAGCATCCCTCTGCAGCAACTGCAGGCCCAGGCCGGACAGCTCCCTCTGTAGCCTCAGCACTGCGGCTGACCGGTTCTCGTAGCTCTGGAGCTGCTCGCTGAGGTGCCGCACGCTCTCCTTCACCACCTCATTCTCCCGGCTCAGGTTGGCCTTGACGCTCTGTGGGGCGGGACTCCAGGTTGCTCTTTGCTCTGCTTCCTTTGGACATCCCCCTGCCCCCACCACCCGACACCCCAGCTTGGCCATCAGGGCTGTAGGCATGGGCTGAGGTGGCCACGGTGAGCAGGGGAGGAGCAAAGCATGTGCAATGAGATCCTATAGTTGTCAGGTATTTTTAGATGGGTCTCACTACATAATCCAGGCTGGCCTTGAACTCACAGTGATCCTCCTGCCTCAGCCTTCCTGCTCAGATCTTGACAAGCCAGTGTGTCTCCAGATATTGCCAGCTGGAGGGGGTACGGTATCACCCCTGGTTAAGAACCAGGGGTGGAAGAGAACACAGGAGAGGAAGCTGGGATCTTAATTTGCTGCCTGGCGCCAGAGTGGGAGAGACTGTTCTTATGCCTCCTGCCAGGTTAGCAAGGAACTTTTTCTCCAGGGGGGTTATGGCTCAGTAAGCCGAGGTTAACAGATACAGCCCAGACAATGCAAAAGCAGACAATTAGACAAGCATTTCCCTGTGCTGTGGAAATCATTTCCGGTTTGTCCCACGCTTGGAAGATGTACCCTGCGGATTGTCTGGCCCAGAGCTGCATGAAGCAAGATTACAAGAGGGAAAGTCAGAGGAGGCCAGCAGCAGAGCCAGCCATAGGCTGCCTGGCAGCACCACTGCAGGGGAAAAGAAACCCCACCACCGCCAGCCTCCTCCTGGCCAGCAGAATGATCAGAGCCCATTGTGACCCCCAGCTTTGGAATCAGGAAGAGGCTAATCTCCTGCCCTGGGGCACAGGATGCCCAGGTGCCCCCTTCTCTGTAAAGGAAGCTGGAAAAGGAAGTCCCAAGCCTGGGCCTGGCAGCTGCAGATCCCAAAACCCCAACAGTGCAGCAGAGACCAGAAGCAGGAAATGGGTGGAGATGCAAGCCTTGAACGTGCCACGGGGACCTGCAACTCTCCCGCTCTGTCCCCATGCTGGGCAGCAGCCCTGGACCTCTGCCTAGCCCTCTAGTACACGACCCTGCACTCAGCTGCTCTGCCTCCCTGAAGGTGGTACTGGGACAGGGACAGGCAGACAGGCTGTCTCCAGCCTAGTCTTGGTGAGTCTGGTGAGTCCTGTACGTTTTTTTTTTTTTTTTTTTTTTTGCAGAACCAGGGATTGAACTCAGGCCCTTGCACTTGCCAGGGGAACACTTATCCCACTCAGCCATCATCTCCCCAGCCCCAAGTCCTGTTATGTTACACCAGTGCCAGGGGCACTACTGGCATGGTATCTTCTGTTTTATTGTTTGGCTTTATTTTTTGAGACAGAGTCTCACTGTGTAGCACAGCCTTGAACTTGAAGTGATCCTCCTGCCTCAGCCTTGGGAGTGCTGGAATTACGGACATACACCACCATGCCACGTTCAAAGTATTTTCTGTGAACAAGGCCCTGAACCATGTTGTGTACCCCGATCTTGGCACACAGAGGATGACCATGAATTCTAGGGCCCCTTCTGCATCTCTTTCATACAACCAGCAAGTGCTGCGGTTTCCACGCTCAGCTGTCCAGGTTTTTGGAGTCCGTTGGCTCTCTCTCCTCAAGGTCAGACCCCTGTGGCCTTCACCACCCTCCCCTACCCCCTGCCAGAGTCCAGCTTCCAAAGGCTGCCAGTGTTACTGCAGAACTGTTCCAGCCCTTGGGACACTGTCTGGGGAGCCCCATTTTCTTTTCTTTTTTTTATTTTTTTGCAGAACTGGGGATTGAACTCAGGCCCTTGCACTTGCCAGGCAAGCGCTTATCCTACTGAGCCACCTCCCTGGCACCTGAGCCCGCTTTACCTCCTCCAGTGTACTCATCTGGGAGGCCACCTTGTGGACGTAAGCGTGCACTTTCATCAGGTCTACGCTGTAGAGGGCGCCTTCCAGGAGGTCCGCCATGGACTGCAGCTGTGGGGATAAGAAACTTAGGAGAGGATGTGGCCAGGGCAGTGCAGGCGGAAAAAGGAGCCCAGAATCTAGCACCCAGACCAGAGAGGCTCATCACCATCTGCTGAGACCCTTCCTCCTGTTTTCTGTGCCCAGCCCTGGCTTCCACGTGATTTTATTTGTTCACCTGTTTGTTTTTGGTGCTGTGAACAGAACACAGGCTATGCTAGTGCTCTGCCACTGAGACCTACCCCCAAGTCCCAAGGGCCTCCTCCTACTTTTTTTTTTTTTTTGAGATGGGTCTCTATGTATTTTAGCTGTACCTGAAAATTTGAATCCTTGTTGGGCATGGTGGTGCACACCTGCAATCCCTTCACTCAGGAGGTTGAAGCAGGAGGATGGCTAAGAGTTTGAAGGATCCTGGACTACATAGTGAGTTCAAGGCCGGCCAAATAGAGAAACCCTTCCTCAAAAACAAAAAATCAAAACAAGCCCAGCTCCCTGGCCAGGGCAGACTGCTACCCCACCCTGAAACTCCCTGGGGACACAGGTGGCTGAGGCTTGAGCCTTCCTGGCCTTTTCCTCTCACTCCCTCAGGCTGCTCTGGGGAGTTCTGGTATCATCTTCCACTGGCTCCTGGGCCTGCTTTGCTGAACTGAGCCTAGGCTTTGATCCTCATGTTATGACTGAGAAGATGATGCTGGAGGTAAAGCAAATATCCAGGGACCCTGGCTGCCAGGAAGTGAAACCAGGAGAGTGGAGGTTGGTATAAAACCCAGCCTCTTTCCTGCCCTGCCTCACTGCACTGGTCTTGTGTTCCAGAGGGGAAACCAAGGCTGGGGGTGGGGCTTCACACTAGGTCAGCAGTGGCCCAGAGCGGCTGTCTAGCCTCCCTGTCCAGCCCAGGACTCTGTCCTACAGCTGCTACCTCCCCTCTGTGTCACACCTCATCAGGATGTGACACTCCCTCCAGATGGCCAGGATGCCAGGGCAGTGTCAGGGAAACCTTGGCACCAGAAGCCGGTTGGGAAATTGGCCCTGCCAGCTTCAGGGGAAGGCGGCGCCTGTGGCCTGCAAGCCTGCAGACACGCTTCTTTCTGGTAGTGGCTCCCGAGTGCTCTACTGCCAGTGTCCCAGGGGCTCATGTACTGCTCTAAACAGGGAGTTTTTCTTCAAGGGAACTGGATCTGTTTTCTAAAACCAGAGGCGGCTGGCAGCCAAATAGCTCAGTGGATTAAAGTGCCTGTAAGCAGGCACAGGGACTGGGTGTTCAATCCCCAGGCCTGCCTTGCTGTCCAGCTCTTGGGAGGCTGTAAACAGGCAAGATCACTAGGAGTCTGATCTAGTAGCGAGGCCCTGAGCATCCTGTAGACCCTTCCCTAACATAAAAAACAAAACAAACAAAAAACCCAGAGGAGGCAGAAGGTGCTACAAAGGCAGCACTGTCCCAGAGTCTGCTATGCTCCCCTATAAATTCGCCCCAGTCTTTGGGGCTCCATGGTACCCCTAGGACTCTGTGTAATAGTATGAGAATTAGGCAGTTTCTTTTCCTGTGAAATGGGGCAGTGGGACCGGGGAAAGGAAGGGGATGTGAGGTCGGAGCTGGGCTGAGGAGCACGCAGAGAGGCTTCAGAGAGCCAGCAGCAAGGGCGCTGCTCCGGGGCCCGGGGCCCGGGGCCCGGGGCCCGCAGCCCGCAGAAAGCGCCGCATTCGCCCCACCACCTTCAAGGCCACTGAATGTGGCTTTGAGCTAGGCATGGTGGAGCACTGCTGTAATCGAGCACTGTGGAGGCTGAGGTGAGAGGATGAAGCCCAGCCCAGCCTGGAACACTATGGGGCTGGTGAGACAGCTCAGTGGTCTAAAGTACCTGCTCAGCCAGGCTAGGCCAATCCCTGGCACCACATGCTGCAGCAGACACAAAAACAAAATAAAACAAATTTCATCTCATGAAGACATGAGAGTACTTTTTTTGGTGGAGACCAACTGCAGAGCTTAGTGTATGCTAAGCAAGCTCTCTACTACTGAGCATTCTAGGCCACCTTTCAAAATTTTTTTATTTTATTAGTACATTTTAGATAAACTTAATGATCATATCCATTATAGAGAATTTATGTCTATGGATGATATACCTTGCTTTTTTCCATTCCCCTCTTCTTCCCTTCAACCCTTCTTCCCTTGTTTATTTACAATTTATAGCAGAGAACTCTGAGTTCCAGTTTCAGTACTGCCAGGTTCCTGCTGTGTGACCTTTGGCAGTCACAACCCCTCTCTGGGCCTCCAGTTCCCTCCCAAGTTGTCATAGCATGGATTAACCTGGTCAGCATTCGTGGAAAGAGCTCTGTGTGTCCTCCTGTGAAGGCACCTTACAGTTCTGTTACTAGGATGTGACTTGAGTAGAAACTGGCTTTGTCCCTGTCCCTGAAGACTGGCTGTGACAGTGCCCAGGGGGGCCCCAGGGAGATGGTGTGGTTCAGGGTCCAGGCTGTCAGGAGGCAACCCCTTGGGCCCAGGTTGTACATGTTGGTATCCACTTAGGCACTACAAATAGAAAAGTAAGGTAAACCTCAAGCAAGTGTCTTTTGCCAAAAGCTGGGCACCAGCTCTTTGGGGGCTTCCCGCTGTCCTGCTCGGGCTGCGCACAGGAGAGTGACTCTCTCCAAGCCATGTGGTGTCTCAGAGCAGCCTTGGAAGTGCTAAGAAACCCAGACCCTCAATGCCCAGGGCTGTGCCCTGTCTGCCACACACTCACTGCGTGGTGCCCACCTGGGCCTCACTGGCTGCCTCAAGAAACTGGAGCTGGGAAAACAGGTCCAAGAAGACTGATTTGCCTGGGCATGGTGGCAGATGCGTGACCCCAGCAATCAGGAGGCTGAGGCAGGGGGGCCATTGTGAATTGGAGGCCTAGTGAAAACCTATTTCAGAAATAGGTAAACCTGGGCTACCTGGTGAAAACTTATTTCAGAAAAACAAAAACTAAAAACAAAACAACAGGGGCCGGGGAGGTGGCTCAGTGGAAAAAGCGCTTCCCTGGCAAAGCGTAAGAGCTTGAGTTCAATCCCTGGGTCCATCAAAAAAAAAAAAAAAAAAAAAAAAAAAAAAAAAAAAAAAAAAAAAAAAAAAAAAAAAAAGTAAAAACAAAACAACAAAAACTAGGTTTGCAGTAGGTAATAAGGTCTTCTACTCTGATTCTAGAAGGCTTGTGTCTTCTGCCAGTGATTATGGAATCACATCAGCTTGCAAGTTGGGAAATATCACAAACCTTTCAGGGTCTGACACCAAACAAGCAAAATAGACACATGTCTGGGAGAAATTATAAAAGGAAGATAAAATACTTTCAAAAGACACCAGTTGGAGCTAGGTGTGGAGGCACATACCTGTAATGCCAGCACTGCGGGAGGCTGAGGCAGGAAGGCTGCCAAGTTGGCGGTCACCCTGGCAACTTAGGAATTTAGTGAGACTGTCTCAATTTTTTTTTTTTTTTTTTTTTTTTTTGCGAAACTGGAGATTGAACTCAGGCCCTTGCACTTGCCAGTAAGTGCTTATTCTACTGAGCCATCTTCCCGGCCCCTCAAAATAAATTTTAAAAAAAGGTTGTGGATGTACTTCAGTGCAAAATCCCACACTGAAAGAAACCCAATCTGGTCTTTTCCAAGAAGACAAATGAGCAAGAGGTTTGAGATACATATTTTCGACACAGCAGGGACTGCTTCAACTCCTGCCTCCACCAGGATGTGCCCAGGCCACCAAGGCCTGAACAGCACAGGAGCCCCTGGCTGGCCTTAAGTGTGGAGTGTGCTGGCCCTGCCGGCCCAAGTAACAACATGGGTCCTGGGTGCATGCTCAGCCCGGCGTGGTCCCCACAGGCAGTACCTTCTTGTAATCTGCTTATTTGGGTGGATGATTCAGAGCGACACAAAAGTGGAGCGTTGAGCCACAGCAAAATTTGGGGATGTAGCTCAGTGGTACAGCACTCCTCGGTTCCACAAGAGGGATAAGAGGCAGAGGAGAGGGAGAAAAGAACAGAACTGATAGTACAGACAGGTGCTGACACATGAGCTGGTTTGGGTAAAATCCAGGAGAGACTTTACTGTGGGATGTGCACCAGAATCCGGTCTCCACCTGCTGGCTGCAGCCTTGGGCCAGAAGCAGCTTTTTCTTCCTCCCTGAGCCTCAGTTTCCTCCCTTGTGTGCTTTGCCACTCGGTCCTTAGAGGGCAGTCAGGGGCCTTCCCCCTCACCTTGAGCAGCTCTGGCACCTGCTTCCTGAGCTTGTCCATCTTCCACTCGCGCTCGCAGGGGTTGAGCGAGGCGGGCGGCGCTGTGCAGGAGCAGCGGCAGTCGCTGCCGGCGCTCACGGTCTCCACGGCAAAGGCGTCCTCGGCCCTCGCGCGTCCGCCGCGAACCCGGCTGCAAGCGTCCTTGCTCAGCGGCCGCAGGATGCACTTGCAGCGGCAGTCGGAGCCCTCGGAGGTCATGCGCACCTGCTCCGGGTCACCGAACACCTGAGGATGGGTGGGCTGAGGTGAAAAGAGGCTGCTGACCCAGATTGTGTGTGTGTGTGTGTGTGTGTGTGTGTGTGTGTGTGCGTGCGCGAGGGAGAGAGAGAGAGAGAGAGAGAGAGAGAGAGAGCGAGAGCTGCATGACAGAAAGACAGAAGCAGAGACAGAAGCAGAGATAGAGATAGAGACAGAGACAGAGAGACAGAGAGCTGTTCTTAGGTGTGGCCTTCTGATAATACTAACAAGCCAGGCAGGGTGGCCCACAACAGTAATCCCAGTACCTGGGAGGCTGAGGCAGGAGGATCCCAGCAAATTCAATTCAAGGCCAGCCTGGGATACATAATGAGTTCAAGGCTGGCTTGAACTACATAAGGTGACCCTGTCTAAAAACAAAACAGGGCTGGGGATATAGGTGGCACAGGGCTGGGTGGCACAATGCCTGCCTGGCAAGCACAAGGGCCTGAGTTCAGTTCCTGGAACACACACACACACACACACACACACACACACACACACACACACTTAAAATCAAAGAAAAACCCATAAGCTATGAAATGATTTTTTAACTTTATGAAATTATTTTA
>PVKA01010144.1:34539-65563 GCA_004027165.1 Ctenomys sociabilis | reverse complement strand
TTCGCCCGGAAAACAGAAACATCTGCGTGAGGTTCTCAAATTCACCCCTAACGTCTCCAACTCCTGCAAAGTTCAGGGTGCGATCTCGCGCACACCACGTCGTTTCCTCCGTCCGGTCCCCCACCAAGGCGTCTGGGATGCCATCCGCGCACCCAGCCCCGCGCCCGAACAGCCGGATCTCACCGAGGACCCGGAAGCGGAGGCCCCGTGGCAAGGTCGGCCTTTCTAACCCAGGGCAAGAAAAGCGTATTTGGGAGGGGCTTAACAGTGGCGAAAGCAGGAGCCAGAATGGGAGTGGGGGTGTACGCCTGTCCTCCCAGCACTCCCGAGGCTGAGGCAGGAGGATCCCCGCGAGTTCAGGGCCACCCTAACTGCATAGCGAGATCCTGTCTCAAAAAACCGTAAAGATATAGTGGAAAAGTATTGTTTGGCTCAGGAAACAAAGGTGAGGATCGCCCCCAGAAAGACACGATCGCTCAAAGCAGCAAAATACGTCCCCCAAGGAGGTTCAGTCGGTGGAGCGGAAAAGGAAATTACTACAGGGTCAAAGAGAGATACATAGACCACACAGACAGGGATGTTTTGACTCTTCTCGGGCTCCGTCAAATGAGCTTTGGGCCTTGTTAGCCACGCCCCCAACAGAGGAAGGGAAGCTGTCTACTTTAGTGCCTGTCGCGCGCGGCAAAGCCTGGTGGGGCAGGCACGGAGAACAAGCTGTACTCTTTCCTTCACGCCGGACTCAAACCGGAAACAGACGCTCTGGAGGTCTGGCACTGCGAGGGCCACCGTATTGGAGGGTCGATCTGCACATGCGCACTGGCGGTCCGCAAAACCTTTAAATAGCGCCCCGCGGACGCATGCGGCCTCTTTCCCTGCCGCCGCGGAGTCGCGCGGAGGCGGAGGCGTGGGGTAAGTAAGCATGCGAGTTTGGTGTCTCTGGGACGTTCCTTGGCGACGTGTTTTTAAGCGGCTGATAAGTATTTGCTGTTGAGTTTAGCGCTGTATTTGCCTTTGTCTTTTCAGTGTGTTCAAGATTCGGCTACACCCGTAACCTGCCGCCATGGCCGAGGAAGGGTGAGCGTGGGGTCCGAGGTTGGCGTGCGGCGGGTGGGGCCGGTGCCACGTGGGCATAGCTTTCGTCCATCGCCGGTGCTTGTGCCGATCCAGGGGGTTAGATGGGAGGAGGACTCAATTAAGAGGTGCTGTGTCGTTTTCAGCATTGCTGCTGGAGGTGTAATGGACGTCAATACTGCTTTACAAGAGGTGCTCAAGACCGCCCTCATCCACGATGGCCTTGCGCGTGGAATTCGCGAAGCCGCCAAAGCCTTAGACAAGTACGTGCGTGAGTCTCAATACTGCTGTGGGTTGTTGCAACCGGAACAAAACCGCAGCCGAGGGAAGAAAGCGTGAAGTTCATGGTGCTAGCACAAAAGTTCTGAATGGCACCCGTTCGACAGGAAACCTAGGAAAAGGTATCAGCATTCAGATTTACGTGTATGCCCCACCTAAAAGACGTGGGTTGCTGTTTTGGAGCGGGATTGAGCAGTAAACTATTAAAAGCAAAAAGCTACAGTGTTTGAATGATGACTCAAAAGTTGTCGGATACCCCTTCACTCTTTCAATGAGTGAAACACGAACGGTCTGACAAACCTGTAGATTGTGGAGTTTTCACATTTAACAGGGTAAATGGGGAACCTTACTTAAACTACCCAAGTAGTTTGACAGTGTATGAAGCTTCTTAGGGAGAAGCTTGATTTGGGGATGGATTTGTGTAAATATAGCTATGGAAATCATTTGAACGTAGAGTCTTTGGGGCCCGGTACAAGTGACAAATTATATGTCATTGCTTGATGTGGGTTTATGTGAATTTTAAGGGCTTTGTCAGTGAAATTGACTTGGTTAAAGTAGCTAACTGGTTGCAGTGGAAACGGAACCCTGGACATACTAAAGCAGGTGAAGGAAATTTTCTATAATTGATCTGCTATGGTGTGCTGTGCAGTGTTATTTCTATGTCTGGGAAATGAAGCTTGTTTGGTAACTTATATTTAACATAGGGCTTACAGTCTGTGACACTGGCTTGCAAGAAATTGATGTAGTTTGGCAAAGATTTTTTAACTTAAGCTGTATAAAAGTGAGATTAGTTGATAATTATTCAGGCTCTAGCTGAATCGTGGCCTAACAGGTTTGTCACATTTGAGCAGACTCATACGCTTATGGTATATTAAATTAGTGGGTGTGCTTCTGTGATGCTTATATTTTGTCAGTGTGGACAGTGTAAAGATAGTTCTTGCAACGCACCACAGTAGTGCATTGGTAAAGCCTGAGTTGTAATTTGTTGGGGTTGTGTCTTGTGTTTCAGGCGCCAAGCCCATCTCTGTGTGCTTGCATCCAACTGCGATGAGCCTATGTATGTAAAGTTAGTGGAGGCCCTTTGTGCTGAGCACCAAATCAACCTAATTAAGGTGAGCCTGGTTTTCTACAGCTTTTTCTCTGTGGTTGAGACGCTTTCTGTTCAGTCCAGGCTGGCCTTCCCCTTGAATCAATCTTGCCTCATCCTCCCAAGCTCTGGGGTATAGGCATGTGCTGCCACACCCGGCTTAGTTGAATGGGGCTGGTCAAGTGGTTGCAGCCTGGGGCTGACTGGCTCCACAGATAATATTCATGGTTCTACAGATAAGCTCATTAAATATTCATGGTTCTACAGATAAGCTCATTAAATGGGCCTACCATTGCTAATAAAGCATTTTTATTTGTGAAACTAGATGTAAACTTTGGTAATAGAAACAAAGTGTGCTTACTGGTGCTGTACATGATGACAACTGGCTCCCTCTACTGAACTGCCTTGAGGAAAATGCCATGTCACCCTTCTGACTACAGCTCCCTTTGAGGCTTGATTTACTTTGTCAGGAGCTCTGCTGTGTGCTAATACTGTGTTTCTGTTTGTATGTACCAAATAGGTTGACGACAACAAGAAACTCGGAGAATGGGTGGGCCTCTGTAAAATTGACCGTGAGGGAAAACCCCGTAAAGTGGTTGGTTGCAGTTGTGTGGTAGTTAAGGTAAGTTAGTATTTGTCTTTGGGATGAAGGTTTTCCTCATTAGCTGTTTATAAGCCTTGTGTTGAACTTTTGAGGAGCTCTTAAGGGTAAAAATAGTAGTTCTGAACAGGTTTAGAAGTGCTCACATAAGCCATAATTTCAAAGCCAGCTGTTAACTCTGCTTATCTGTGTGTTTGCAGAAACTTCTCAAAAGCTGGCAATAATAATGCCATGTTACGAGCCTTAAAGACATGACATCAGTCATTAAGGTCCCTGAAAATGGCTACACCTTTTATTGGTGAAAGCATTTTTATGACATTAAAAAATTGGTACAACTAGTTGTAAGAATTAGCAAAACTTAATAAGATGAATATAAATTTTTTTTTTTTAAGGACTATGGCAAAGAATCACAGGCCAAGGATGTCATCGAAGAATACTTCAAGTGCAAGAAATGAATGAATAAAAATTGTGGTTCACTTTATTCTCTTGATTTTATTTGCGGCAATGAAAACTCCGCTAAAGGAAAAGTAACACTGTAGAATGGCTGTTAGCAAGTTTCTAGACTCTAGGGTTCTAGAAAATACACTCAGTAATTTTCATGCTGAGATCTGAGCTGCCCAAGCGAGGGGGGGGCTGCTGTACGGGAGGGAAGGGGCTTGGCTGGGGAGTGGGCATTTGTACCGACAGGACTCCAGAGCCCAGGTGGATGGCATTGATCTGGTTTATCCAGGAATCACCTGAAAGCATCAGCTGAGGGTAGGGAAGGACATGAATTAGGCATGTGGGGCGGGACAGGGCTGCTCTTCTGCCAAAGACCATCAGTCAACTATGCTTGGCATCCTGGCTCTGCAGGTGCTCCTCAGCAATGGCCTCTGGCCCTGACATGTGCACAGGCAGTAATCAATGAGGTCCTCCTGAAGTCTTGACAAAGGTTTGCAGAAGTTGGGGTGACCCAGGAAATGTCTGGTATAGGAAGCAAGGGTAGCTTCAGTCTGATGGCTTGGGGTGTGCAGCACTAGCTCCAGCTGTCCTGTGCAGAAGCAAGATGCAAGATTCCATAGTAAGAAGTTTTCAGTTTTACTTAAAAGACAGCTCTTCTGTGAGTGGAATGCATATGTTAGATAAACCAGTGGTGTGAATGTTTCTATTGAGTACTACACTGAGAAGTTTGTCAACACTGGAAAGCATGCGGACCAGGAATCATTTCATTAGGAATGAGGTTGAAGCCAGGGAGATGGCTCAGTGGAACAAGTGTTTCCCTGGCACGTGCATGGGCCTGAGTTAAATTCCTGGTTCTGCAAAGAAAAAAAAATGTCATTAATTCAGAATGTTAGTTTGGAGGACATAATTATTAGGCCAGTTAGAAAAGAACAGAAACAGTTCAGTTATAAATACATACCAAAAAAGAGCTATTAGTAACTTGACTGGAGAAGAGATTAAATGGGATATTCCCAGGCTTTAGGTGGTGCTATCAAGGTGGACTGTGGAAGGACAACTTTTAAATTGGATTTTTTAGGGTTTTACTATGTAGTTTAGGCTGACCTTGAACTTGTAGCAGTCCTGCCTCAGCCTCAAGTGCTGGGATTATGGGTATGTGCCAGTTAATACAAGGAACAGCCAGCTAATAGGTTTCAGGCAACATTCAGACTATGTAATAGAGTGGCACATGGATAACAAGCAATATGGAGGTAATGCCAGTGGGAGTCTAGAAGGACACAAGTTATTGACTGGCTTTGAAGTATGGATGTTTTGGGTTTCATTTCCTCATTGGTTTTAAACATTTTTGTAGCAAAAATTGTAAGTTAATTTTAAGTGCTATTAATGTAACAACTTGTGTTTGAGGGATCAGTTTATCTACTTGTATTCTTAAAATTGCATTTCTAATTAATGAAGTTGTTTTGACTGAAGTCCTGCCCAAGCCAGTAAGGGCAGTGAGAGGCAGCGGAGGACCCTTCAGGACTAGTTTTCTTCGCAGACAGGAAAAGCTGCTGCAGGTCCTCTCAAGATCTGGTGAGTTCTTGAGGTGTAAGGAGAATGCAGGGTGCGGCTGAGGTTTGGATTAGCGCTTCTGGATGCATTTGATCTTCACAAATGGTACCATCATTTGAACTGATAATAAGAGCTAAAAAAGCCTTGAAGCTGACCTATTAACCTTGCTTTTGCATAATTTACAATTTCAAGGCATGTTGCAATTTTCTAGTTTGTATATGTATGTATTTTTTCCTTTTTAAATGTATATGATACAGGGTCCCACTACGCAGCTCACACTTGTAGTGGCCCTCCTGTTTTCAGCCGCCCCAGCTCTGGGATCACAGGCATGTGCCACTACACTTGGACTCAGTGGCGCTCAGCACACCTGGGGGTGGGAGCCGCACGCAGTGCTGGGGATGGAGCCCCGGTCCTTGTGCTTGCCCAAGCAGGTTAGTTTGTAATGTGATTTTTGTTAGTTTAATGAAGTTATAAAGTTCATGGACTTTGATTTTTATTCTCAAAAGTTGCTGATTTTGCTCCATTGTAATATATAAAACACAAACCAGAGATTATGACGATCAGAGCAGTTTCAGTGGCTGCCTGTGGTTGGCCGTGTGATAAAAGGGTGGCTGTTGGCTCTCTTGGTTCTTGCCTTCTTATCCTACTTTTGAAGGATATTGTGAGAACATTTTGGTCAGTTGCCTTATTTAATCTTCTGATAGTGTATCCTTTTAAAGATCAGTATTCATACTTTCAAGCATGAACAATGAGTAGTTTCAGGTTTTTTTTGTTTTGTTTTTTTGTCTTTGAGACAGGGTCTCACTATACGGTTCAGGCTAGCCTTAAGCTCATTTTGTAGCTCAAGCTGGTCTTGAACTCATCAATCCTGTCTCAGCCTCCCAAGTGTTGGGATTACAGGCCTGTACCACCACGCCCATCTAGTAGTTTCAGTTTTGCTTGTTTTTCTCCCTTTTGGCTTATTTACATATCTTTGTGGGTTTCTGTTTTTTTCTTTTTTGGTGGTGGTAGGCATTGAACCAAAGAGTTTGCACATGCTTTTTTACTTTTTGAGCCAGGGTCTCACTAAATTGCTCAGGCCAGCTTTGAGCATGCCATCCTTCTGCCTTAGCCTCCTGAGGAACTGAAATTACAGGCATCCAGCTCCTTTTAGTGTCTTTTAAAAATAATCTCAACAAGATTTTGCCTTTTTATTTATTGCTTTCTTGTGGTTCTAGGGATGAGACTTGTGCACATTAAGCAGAGGCCATACCACTAAGCTATATTATCACTCTTTTTGCTATTTAAAAAAGTGATGCAGCTTTTCATTCATACCATGCTGTGAACATTCTCCCAGACTAGTGTATTATTTGTTTTGGCAGAACTGGAAATTGAACTCAGGCCCTTGCACTTACCAGGCAAGCAGTTACTCTATTGAGTTACCTCCTTGGCCCTTTAGATAGTTGCTCATCTTAAAAGAAACAACAGTATTGAGAACTCATCTGAGGACTTGAAGTAGACGAAGGTGTTAGCCTGGATTGCAGAGCCCGTTTTCCCTGGCTGGGCACCCAGTAGATTAATCTTGCTCTGCGCTTTTCTAGACCATCTGCTAGAGTTGCTACCATTACTTTGTGTACACCCAGGAAACTAGTTCTACAGCACAGCCCTAGAGGAGAAAGTTTTGGTCTGTGATAGTTGAGATATGCAGTAATGGATTGTACGGTGGGCTTTTGTTGTTTTGCTGTGGAGCATGTGCAGAAAGCTAGCAGAAGATGGAAAATTTGTGGGCTGAGTGTTGACACACACCTGTAACCAGGGGCCGAGGCAGGAGCATTACAAGTTGGAGGCTACCTGGGCAATTGAAGGAGACACAGTCTCAAAATTAAGGGCTGAGGATGTGCCTCAGTGGATTCAGTTGCCAGTACTACACATATAGACTCAGATTCTGATACGCACACAGGTGCACACACAAAGTACATTCCAGAGAAGACCTGTAAATGGAAAATGGATGCAGTTTGTAATCTGCGAGGCAAGAGGCACACTGGAGCTCAGCCTCCCACAATGGCTCCCTGGAAATACAGGTGGTTCTCTGCCATATCACCAGGGCAGGGGCAGAGCTTGGGATGACAGGGGTCAGGCACGGATTTTTGTTGGATGTCCTGTGCTATGGTTTGTGTCTATCCCCCCAAAGCCTTATGCAGTCAAGGGGTGGTGTTTTACTAGAGGAACAGATATAATACAAGGAACAGGTACAAGAAGATGTGCCAGTCAGAGTTAGATGTGAGCCAAAGGCGTCTGCACACCACAGACAGAAGGTTTTATACTCACGGCATTGTTCCATTCCTAATGGTCTCTAATGGTTGGGTCTACAAACAGAGACTGAATAATCGACGGAAAGCTGAAGAATCCGATCTGGAGGCTGGAGAGGATGTGCTGGAAGCCAGGAGCTAAAGTCAAAGCTAACTGCGAAGACTTGTTTGTCCAAGGAAGCCGAATGCCGAATTCTTCCTCAACCCCTTTACGTGCTAAGTTACTCAGGCGTGGGTCCCTCACAGCCCAGAGTGGAACTGCCAGGCATTGCAGCCAAATTGACAATGGTTTGTCCACTATAGTCCACCCCTTGTCGATTTGGCAACTAGACATATTTCTTCTTAAAATAGTCTCCAGGTAGAGATAATGCATCTTGCACTTAACATTATTGTAGCTGTACTATCCTGTGTACAAACAGGAGCAGTGACACCAAAGTAGAAGGTAAGTTTTTGTTGCTTGATGCTTACGCTTCAACGATACCATAGGTTTACTAATTCTTAAGAACAGGTACTAAAGTTATCCATATTATAACATGACTATATATAGAGAGAGATGAAGTAGTAATAATCCCCTTTACTGTAGCTGATCATGGGGTGGTAGCTGGAATTTAGAACTACCTTCTACACATTCTGTATTGCCTAGGCCCTCAGCAAGTACCTCAGCAGGTCTTGGTTCTTTCCCTGGTGGAGTGACCCATATCTTCATTCTTGAAGGCTCTGGACCATTGTTACTGTTCCTGTATTAGATTATTGTAGCTTTCATTCACCTTAATAATGGCATGGCAATACCAAGAGGTACCTCAAGGGATCTCCTGCACTCCATATATAGTCTTTTTCCTCTATTGTGGAGTAGTAATATAATTTTCCCTTGATAGTCTGGGTCAATCACCTCTGACAATATCGTGATTCCTTTTTTAGCTTGTTTCCTCAGAGGCATGAGGAAACCAAAGTGACCAGGGGGAAATCTTAGCTTCCAGTTCAATGGTATCATTGCTGTGCTTCCTGGTACAAGCCTTACCCCCTCTGCAACTAGGACTTCTAGTCCAACAGAACATAAAATTGTGGGGACAGGAAGCAAGAATTTTGCTAGTAGATTGCTAGGCGTAATGGTACCATTCCTACTCCCACCCCTTGATTCCTGGACCCATGAATGCTGGCTATGGGAGTACAATACACAGGGTGCTGATTCTAAGCATATACAGCCTGTTGAACCTTACCCCAGCCCTGCAAACTATTGCCACCTAGTTGGTGCTGTAATTGTGTCTTCAAAAAACCATTCCACCATTCTATCAATCCAGCTGCTTCTGTATGGAGAGGTTCATAGTAAGAACAATTAATTCCATGAGTATGGGCCCTTTGCTTCACATCTTTGGAACTAAAGTTGTGACACAGGCAGGAAAGTTAATATACCCTTGTGGTAGGACATGAAGGTATATTGCTAGCCTTGTCAAATGAAAGCGAACTGTTGCTCCTTATGGCTAAGTATGGAGAAGAAGGCATTTGCCAAATCAACAGCTGCATACCAAGCACCAGGAGATATGTTAATCTGCTCAAGCAAGAAAACCACATTTGATACCACAGTTTCAACTGGTGTCACTGCCTGGTTCAGTTTATGGTAATCTGTCATTCTCCAAGACCCATCTGTCTTCTTCACAGGCCAAATGGGAGAATTAAATGGAGACGTGGGGACCACCATCCTTGCATTCTTCAAGGCCTTGATGGTGGCACTGATCTCGGCAATCCCTCCAGGAATGCAATACTGTTTTTAGTTCACTATTTTGCTAGGCAAAGGCAACTCTAATGGCTTCTATTTGGCCTTTCCAACCATGATAGCCCTCATGTGACAGGTTAGGGAGCCAAGGTGAGGACTCTGCCAAGTACTATGTATATCTATTCCAATTAGACATTTTGGAATGGGAAATAACTACAGGATGGAGCCGAGGGCCTATTGGACCCACTGTGAGTTGACCTTTGCTAAATCTCCATTGATCACCTTCCCTCCATAGGGCCCTACTCTTAGTGGAGTGCCGCTATGGTGTTTTGGATCCCCTGGAATCCGTGTCAGTTCAGAACCAGTGCCCAGTGATCCCTGAAATGTCTGATCATCCCCCTTTCCCCAGTGTACAGTCACTCTGGCAAAAAGCCGTAGGTCCCTCTGGGGAAGGGTAGGAGAAAGGCTGACTACAAATTCTGGAGACATTAGGATCCTTCCCTAAGGAGACCTGGCCTCCTTCAAGGGGTTCTGGGTCTGTAAGCTCAAAACTGGGAACTGGTTGAGTGGCTGGGATTGCCCACTACCATGATTTAAAGTAGGTCTCTATTCTTTGCACCTAAATTCTTTTGTTTATAAAAATCTAGCAAAAATCTTGTAGGCTTCCCATCTGTTTCACTTTTGGGAACACCATGACTAATTAGCCAATGCCACAGGTCTGTGTGTGCCACATTATTCTGGTCATTGTTCTGCTTCTGCTGTCCACAGTAATTAAGCACTGCCCCTTGACCTCTGCCACTCCAGGATCCAATCAAGCCCATGTCCCTTAAATTTCCTGTTTGTGTAACTGCAGTCCCCACTGTGAGGTCTGGCATACAGAGAAAGGTGATGACGGGGCTCTTCAGGGATGCTGGTGCTCCCCTCACAAATCTGTTTCTCAAGGTGTTAGTGGAGGGTATGTTTTCAGGATCTTCCAGATGTGGAGGATTTAGGTTTAACATGACATCCACTCAGCACTGCATTTCCCTAAGCCTCTGAATCCCTTCATCAATAGTAAACCATAGAATATCAGGTATGTCTAACTCATTCACAGTGGGCCCCATCTTTTGAGCCATAGTTCTGCCAACCAGCCAAATAGACTATTAATACCATTTTTTTTTTTTTTTTTTTTTTTGACAGGGTCTCCCTATGCAGTCCACATTCATAGTGATCCTCCTGCTTTCTGCCTCCCTAGTGCTGGGATTACAGGCTATTAATACCTTTCTTTACTCCCAAGCCATAACACACTTAGCCAAAAGGCTGAGAAGCGATCACAAGCCGTAACATTAAATTCAAAATCCCTACTTAGTGGGCCCATATCAACAAACTCAGCCTGATCCATGTTTGTTCCGCCATTATCCCATACTTGTAAAATCCACTCCTGAGCTTGTTTATTAAGCCTTTGCTTATAAGAGTTGGGAAACTCAAGGTCTTTGGGAGAGTAATGGATCTCCTCATGGATCACTTTATGTGCTTCACCTTTAGGCAACTTCTGTGATTAAAGCCTGGTTATGGGCATAGAGGCAAAAATAGGTGGTGAGGGTGGGTCCTGCGGAGTCCCACCAGTATTCTATTTGTTCCATGCAGGATTTGTTTCTCCAGATGTAGGAGGAGATACTGACAGGGCAGAAGGTGAAGGCATTATCCCCTCATGTGTGGGGAAATCTCTTCCTCAGGCAAAATAATCTCGTTAGCATCCAAAAGCTCAACACCCTCAGCTTCCTCAGGATCCTCCCATCCTCTAATTCATGGGATCCCATTCTTTTCCAGTCGGTACCCTCATCTTTGCTTGAGATACCCTCTGAGGCTGAGCATTTATTTATTTATTTATTTGATTTTTTTTTTTTTTTTAAGTGGAACCGGGGACTGAAGTCAGGCCCTTGTGCTTGCCAGGGACACACTTATTCCACTGAGCCATTTACCCGGCCAGAGGCTGAGCATTTAATTTACATTGCAATTCAGTCAGTCAAATTATGAGGGACTGGGGTCTCTGCAACCTCAGCCTTGTGGCTAGGAGAAGAGATTTTCTAAATTTTTTATCTGAGTCTGGAGGCAGAAAATTGTAAACCAACAAGCATCATTATATTCCCACTCCACCAAAGAGATTCAAAACTTTTCCTGCATGGAATCTCTAAATTCTTGACATCTCACAAGGATAATCAAATGGATTTATATGGCATGTTAGTTTGAAATCTCATGCTAAGGATTATCATTATGCTTCTTAATACCAGAAGAGACTATGTTGTCTTTAGGTCTCATCAAATCTCGAAGCCTGTTCTAGAAGCTTGTAAGGCCATTAAAAAGTGGTATCGCTATATTATGTTTCTCTAGTCCCACTCCCGGTACCAAATTCTGTGCCATTAAAAAGTGCCATCTCTATATTCTGTTTCTCTAGCCCTGCTCCTGGTACCAAATTCTGTATTAGTTACTCTTCTCTCATTGCTGGGACACGTACCAACACTCAAAATGAAGGAAGGAAAGGTTTATTTAGCTAACAATTCCTGGAGTTTTCAGGACACTGGAGGAGAGGCTGGGGTGCTGCTGTGTCCAGAATGACCCTCTCCCATCTCTGAGAAAGCAGGCTAGCCAGTTTAATGGTTTTTGCCTCTCTGGCTCCACCCCTAGGGCCCCGTCCTGACCCTCTGGCTCCACCCCTCAAGCCACTTATTGCTCGTCCAGCCACATCTGCCCCATAACTTACATGAGGCTTTGGGGAGACAACTAGACACAAACTGTAACAGGAGGGACTTCTAGAGTTTGAGATTAACTCATGATCAAGGCTGGATTATGGGTTTTAGTACTGCTCAGATTATGGGTGTGAGTGCTACACCCAGCGTGGGGCCTACAGCCTGAATGTAACTTAAGGGAGACATCCTCTCCCTGTTGCCATTGTTGCTGCTGCTCCTCCCCTTTGCCCTTGCTCTTTGCTGCTTCCATGAAAGGCTGCTCTCTGCCATGTGCCGCTCTGCCTTGGAGCCAGCTGAGTATGGACTGAAACCTCCAGTAACTGTGAGCTAAATAAACCTTTCCTTCCTCCATTTTGAGTGTCGGGCATTTGTCCCAGCAATGAGAAAAGAGTAACCGAGACACTCTGCTTGCCTACTTGTGCATTTCTCTGCGACCCTTGCTGTGAGAATTGAGCTTCCCAGCCTTTCTCTGACCCTTTACTTTCTCCTGGGCCTTTCTAGAAACAAAAGTGGATCTCTAGAATGGTGCCAAGTGGGCTCGGTGTCTCCTCGCTCTTGCTCCCCTCCAGGGAGCAGAGCAGAGGAACATCCCTGTGTACAGTACCACGTACATGGCCCTAGGAAAAAAATAATTTTAAAAGCCATTTAAGACCTAGGATCAGTTAAAAAATGCATAAATTCAGGGAAGCAATTTGTAAACTGCAATAATTCCTCTTTGAAGCCTATGGAGATCTATGCCAACACCATAGTGTTATAGGTGGTGGGAATTAAACATTGCACAAATGTATTTGTCTTTTTGTTATCCTTCTTTCCACTGAATCATTCACCCTTCACATAAAAGTCCTGTCTGTACCTGGTCGGCTTCTTAGAGAAATATAGCCTAAAAGGCCTGTGATACTTCACAGGGCTGCCACTAGATTGAAAGGAGAAAAATGCACATAAAAATAAATGCATATGAGATCTGTAAGGAGAACATCAACTGTTAACATACAAAATGGCACATATTTAAAGTCTCCTGTCTTATTATTTTTCCCTCTACTGGGCTAGAATATCTAGAGCCCAATTTCATATTAACTATAATAATAATACAGGCCCATGTATCATTTTGGTACCAGGGATCAAACTCAGGACCTTGCACTTTCCAGGCAGGTGCTTATGCTGCTGAGCTATCTCCCTGGCAGGCCCCTGTCTTAGTAGAGACAGAGTGTAGCCTCTGAACCTGCCTCGGTGCTCAGAACTTTGTCCACCCCCGGCTTTTCCTTGGGCTTCAGAAGCTGCCCCTCAAGAAGCAATGGACGCGGTGGAGGTTAACAGCCTACACTTAGGGAGACTGATGCAAGGAGATTCACAACCTCAATTCCAGCCTTGGTGACTTAATGAAACACCCCACCCCGAGAAAAGAGCTGGGAATGTGGCTCAGGGCAAAGACCCTCATTCTCCAGCATGGGAGAGGCATAGCTGAGTACCCTCCAACTGTGTTCTTGTACTCTGTTACTCTCAAGGCTGAGGTAGGAAGATTTTTTTTTTGGCGGAACCGGGGATTGAACTCAGGCCCTTGCACTTGCCAGGAAAGCGCTTATTCTACTGAGCCTCTCCCCAGCCCCCAGGAAGATCTCTTGAGCCAAGATTTGGCCAATCTCAGAACAAAACAAAAAGCTTAGCACCCTGGCCAGCTTATCTACAGGCCTCACCAAGGGGATGTCTCAGCAGCCCTACCAGGTGTGACACCTTTGGGACAGTTTCTAACAGAACAGGCAGGCATCAGAGGAAGGAAGAGACCTACCCAGGGCCACTAGGACTTGGAGAACTTTTCCAGAAGTCTGCCTGGTCTGAAGCAAGCTTAAGGGAAGTTGTATGTTCCCATCAATAATCAGTTTACTTCTTTTCATCTTCCAGTTAAAGTCAAACTTGAGCAGTGTGTATTTTCTTTTGTAAAAACAATAAACTGGATAAATTCAAGATATACCATGGTTTTTTTTTTTTTTTTTTTTTTTGGTCTTTTTGAAACAGGGTCTCAATATGCAACTCAGGTGGTCTCAAACTCAGGCAATGATCCTCCTGCCTCAGTTTCCAACTGTTAGGACTACGGGTGTGCACCACCACACCTGGCTCATAGCATGATTTTATATAACCCATGTCTTGGCTTTTCTTTGTTTTAGTATTTCTTATTTTAATAATTTTTTTTCCTTTTCCTACTTTTCTTTCCCTCATCCCAATTGTTCTTTCCTTTGGAACAGCTTGCTCCCAATGTGCTTTTTTTTTCTTTTTGTAGAACCAGGGATTGAACTCAAAACTCAGGTGGGGCCGCCCCAATTTGCAATACCTAGTATACATTTCAGATCTTATTTACTCATTCAGCTTCCTACACAAGTGAGAAAATATGATGTTTGCACATGTGGGTCAGATTTATTGCCCTTCCAAGTACAGCCTCTAGTCATATCTGTTTGTATAGAAGCCTGAGTTTATCTCTGTTGCTGAGTAGCACCCATTGTGTAAGAGCTCCACATCTTTCTCCATTCCTTGATTGAGGGACATTTGGGTTCTTTCCAAAGTTTAGCTCTTATGCATTGTGCAGCCATAACCCGGGGTACACACGTATTGTGATGGTGCAAATTTAATTCTTCTGGGAAAATACCCAGAAGGGGACTAGCTGGCTCAGATGGTACCTCTAGTCCTAGCTCTTTGAAGACTCTCCACTGACTTTCATATATACACACAATTTTTAAGCCAAAATACTTTAAAAAAATCTTTTCCTCAAAGCTGCTCTTTGAAATGAAAATATTTACTTCATTTTTTTCATGCAGAGAGCCTAGAATATCTTACTGTAAATAATGAAGCTGATAAAACATAAAAGATGCAAAGGTGCTAAAGCAGAATTCAAGGTCTTGTATGAGAAGAAAATTCCAGAAAACTTGAAGGCGTGAGAAGCAGCCTGTTGTTACCCTCACTACTGCATGGTTCTGTCTTGGGAAACATGTCATTCAGAGGGTCCTGGGCTTTTGCAGCCCTGCCGCCTGGAAGCACCATGTTCAGTCACAGTTTGAAACTATATAGTAATAGCAGGAATAAAACAGGTGAGAAATGAGCTGATCTGCCAGCGTGTATGTCCTGATAAGTTCATGAAGATGTTTCTCTGACACAAAAGCAGTGGCAGCAAGAGGACCCTCGGTGCACCAGGAAGTGGCCTGTCAGGCGAAAGGATTGCTGTGAAGGTTCAAGATTTACGTACAGCAAATGAATGGAGGTGAAAATTTAAAAGCAATTAATATATTGGGGGAGGAAAGAACAGAGAAGGGGAAGTGGGGTTGAGGAGGAGACATGGACAAGTAGGATCATAGGTTGGGGTGGGGGAGAAAGTTGCAGTCATAAATTAGTACAGAGAATTAATTTTTTAGTCTACTATTTGCCTTTGATTTTGGAAGGTCAGTAGTCACTTGATATTATATATCATTAGTTGAAAATAGAAATAATTTGAATACTCTAATAGTCTTGCATTGACATGAAAATTCTCAGATTTTTCTTTGGTGGTCACAGGAGGGGTGATCAAACTATACAGCGAATGTTTGTATTTAGAAATGTGGGTTGGGGAGATGGCTCAGTGAAATAAGCAAATAGGTTCAATCCCTAGTTCCACAAAAAAAAAAAAGAAAGAAAGAAATTGTGGGGGGCTGAGGAGATGGCTCAGTGGAATAAACGCCTCCCTGGCAAAGCGCAAGGGTCTGAGTTCAATCCTTGGTTCCACTAAAGAAAAAGAAATTGTGTTTGGTAAAAAGCCCCATGACTATTGCCCTCCCCCACTGCAGATGCACTACCCCTTTGTGCCACTTACAGAAGCCGATCTGCACGTCCTCCTCCTTGCATATTTTATGAGGTGTGATCAAAAATAAATGCAAGGCCGGAGAGATGGCTCAGTGGAACAAGCACTTCCCTGGCAAGTGTAAGGGCGTGAGTTTAATCCCTGGTTCCACCAAAGGAAAAAAAAAAGAATGAACGCAAAAATAAATACAGTGAACACTTCCCTGGTGCCATTGGATGGAGAGACAGGCTTGCAGTATGCCCTCGTCCACCTCATTCACTAGGACCTGGCCCCGTGGGACTCCTGCCTCCTCCCCAAAGGGAAAGTGACCATGAAAATGGAATGTTTGGAGTAGACTCAGGGCATCGAGAGAGCCACCCAGTGCCCCTTCACAACAGAAGACATCCAGAACTTCTCTAGAACGTGCAAGAATGATGAGCTATGGACACTTGACGCAATAGGGAGGATCTGGAAGGGTATTGGTATTAATGTATCTTTTATTTTAATAATTAAAAAAATACATTGTGTTTTTGTGTCTGGCCTTCTAGTGTCAAAACTGACATGTCTTTTTGCAGAACCAGGGATTGAACTCAGGCCCCTGTGCTTGCCAGGGAAGCACTTATTCCACTGAATCAGCTCCCTGGCCCTGGCCAGGGAGTTTGAACTCAGGACTTTTCACTGAAGCTATACCTCCAACATTTTTTTTTTTTTAATTTATTGTTTTGGTACAGGATCTCACTATGCAGCTCGGACTCATGTGTTCAAGGTGGGGTCAGCACAACCTGTGGTGCTAGGGATCAAACCTGGGTCCTTGTGCTTGCCTAGGCAGGCATTTAAACTGCTGAGCTATATCCATGGCCCATCCGCCCACATTTTTAAAATTTTGAGACAGAGTCTCACTAAGTTGCTCAGGCTGAGCTCAGACCTGTAATCCTCCTGCCTCAGCCTTCCAAGTTGTTGGAATGACAGACATGAGCCCCTGTACCCATCTGAAATGTTAATTTATTGGAGTGAAGAGTGCTGAAGAGTGAAGAAACAACCTACAGAATGGAACAGTAATTACCAGGTACTCTTGAAAGGATATGAAAAGATTTAAAAAAAATGATAGCCTAAACACTACAAGGAAGACATTTTAGACAACACTCATGTGCATGGGCAAAACCCTCCACTGTGTTTGTGTGTAATAGGTTATTCTACTTTCTGTGCTGTGGAAAGTGTAAAGCGTTCCAACAGACAGCTTGACTGTAAACCTTTTTTTCACCCATGCTGTTGATTGCTAAATAGTATGATCATGATGCTGAATAAATATATTTTTCTAAAAAAGACCCTGCCCCCAGTTTAAGGGTCCAATTTAAAATCATGGGCATTTGAAATGTGACCACTAAAGAAACGGGCATTTCCTTGCCTGAAGGAAAATAAATGGCCAATAAATTGTACATGAAAAATGTTCACTGTTGTTGGCCACTTCAGAAGTGTAGATTAAAACAACACACAGATTGCATGTAACTGCAGAAAGAATGGGTACCATCAAGGAATCAACCAGAGACTGGGAAGATAGCTCAGCAGTCTAAGTGCCTGCCTGGGAAGTGCAAGTTCCCAAGTTTGATCCTGGCACCAAATGTCACGCCACCGTGCTGGCCACTGAAACTGGATGTGGTGGCGCGTGCCTGTAATCTTTGCACTGGAGAGGCTGAGACAGGAGAATTGCTAGGAATCCAAGCTGCATAGCAAGACTCTGTACCCCAGAAAAAAAAAAAATCAACCAGAAACACACGCTGGCAAAGCTTCAGGGAGAAAAAGAACACTTCTACATTGGTGGGATTGTAAACTGATGCAATTACTATAGAAATCAGTATGGCAGTTCCTCAAAAAACTAAAAACAGAAATTCCACTTGACTCAGCTATTTCCCTTCTGGGTATCTTCTCCAAAGCATTAAAAATATCCTACCACAGTGAGGTATGCAGACCTCTCTATAACTGCACAAGCTGTAGCAACAAAGTCTTGGAAACAGGCCTGTGTGTCCATCAGCAGCTGAATGGACAAAGGCAACGTGGTATCCATTCGCAGTGGCACACAATTCTGGCATAAAGAAGGATCAACTTGCATCATCAGTAGGAAAATGGGTGCGCCTGGAGACCAGGAGTAATCAGATACGCAGACTTAAATGTTATGTGATTTCTCTTATATGACAAACTCCCCATCTCTATATCTCTTACTCTCCAACTATATGACAATAAGAAGGAGGAACAAAAGGTACAGTGATCCAGTGCGGAAGATGTATCTGAAAGCATGTCTCGACACAATGCAGCTCTTTTACATGTTTTGTGTGTAAGACCCATTTAGTCAGGCTTTTAATCTGGATGTATGATAATACAGTTTATAAAGTAGTATGAGAAAATAAGTGAGTCTGATGCTGGAGAAATAACAGGGGTGTGGAGAGAAGGGGAAAAGAACTGAAATGTGTTGTGCACCGGTTCCCGCCAGTGAATGTATCATTATGTACTGCAAACATGTACTAATAAAAGTTTTCAAAAAAAATGACAAGTGGCAAGACACAGAAGTGTTCATTATGAAAGAATAACGATAAAATATTTCCAGCCCACGTCTTTGTATTGTGCTGAAAAGTTTTCTTATGTCATCAAAGTACAATGTTCTCCTACCTGTTCAATTTCGTGCTCCTTTTCACTAAGTTTAGATTTGGAAATGGGGGGGGGGTTAGAAGCTTAATGGATATATTCAGTAGTTTGGTTGATTCTTTTTTAATTTTTAAAAATTTATCTATTTGTTTATTTGGTATAGGGTCTTGCTATCACAGCTCGGACTTGTAGGATCCTCCTGTCTCAGCCACCCCAGTGCTGGGATCCCAGCTGTGCCCCGCCATGACTGGTTCACTGGCCAACTCAGCGTGCCTGGGTTTCCAGGCAGGCATGGCATGCGGTACCAGGGACTGAACCCCGGTCCTTGCACTTGCCAGGCAGGTGCTTAGAACCCTGAGCTATCTCCCCAGACCCTTGATTGATTCTTTAATGTGTACATGGGACAGAACTTTACAACAAAGTTATTTGTTATTTATCAGTTAAAAATTGAATATTAATAAATTTGGATAAAAAGGCAAGCATTTATTAGGGAAAGTAGTACATTTAGTGTGGATATTGATTTGCCTAAATAAAATAATCATACTTAAAACAAGTTCATCCTTTCAACCTATAAATAACATGTAACTGAAACTAAGATCCCACAAACTGTTTATTTTATTTTATTGAGAAACAAATATCAATGAGTCAGTTTCAAAACAGATTAATAGGACAGTTTCAGTAATTAATACATTGTACATTGTTATCTTCTTAGCGGTTATCCATAGTACAAGAAGCACACAGGAAATCCTGTCCAAACACCATTAGGACAAATCTTTCTTCTCATTGAATTAAGCAAAAGTGGCTGTATATCTATCCTAACTATTCTGTTTATACAAATACAAAATGGTCCTTCCTTTGTATGCTCTTTTTTTGTTTAGTCCTGTCAGAGATGGGCCTTCCACTGGCATCTAAATACTATAGGTGTGTGAATTCAGCAGAACACTCCAACACAGTCCAGCAGTCCACAACAGTAGTGGGCCATCTGCAGAAGTTGTTCATTTGAGCCTTTCATAGCTCAGCATATTTTATTTACCTCGTTGTTACTGGATGGTTAAGACTGAGATAAAGCAAGATCTATATAATAAGAAATATAACTTTTGTATTTGATAAGGTCAGTCAAATACCCTCAGGATTTATCCTGTATCCCTGTACTGCACTTTGTAGATCCTTTGTCAGTGTCAGCCATGTGGATGAGTCACGGCCATTGCTTGATCAATTTGCTCTCTGTGAAAGCCTGAGAGAATGTTTTCTCTCCATGTGACTCTCCTTAGGCACACTATGCATCATTGAGCACATTCCTCTGTAGCTCCATAATTTCCTTGATCAGAAAATTTGGGGCACAACTGAGTTCCATGATGTTACAGTATAGGCTTTCCTATGTCCTAGTCCTCACTGACCTTGAAAAGCTAGGGCCAAAACGTTGGCTGACCTTGTAGCCCTTCCTTTTCTCTAATTTTTGATCTACAAACTTAGGTTGTTAATCCTCCAGAAGAGAAGCTGAACCCTCCAGAAGAGAAGCTGATTATTACCCTACAACATGTATAGCTCGGTTTACCCTCACTATCTGTCTAAATATCAAACATCTTTTTTGTTTGTTTGTTTGAGTTTTTTATTTCCGCAGAACTGCGGATTCCGCTCGGGTCCTTGGGCTTTCCAGGAAAGCACTTATTCTACTGAGCTATTTCCCTGGCCCCTAAATATAAAAAATCTTAGGCATAACATGGAACAAGTATTTTCAAACAAGTATTGATATGTTAAACTTTAAGTCCCTTCAGAATATGAAGAAAAAAATAATTAAAAAAAAAAATAGGAATGAACGCTTACATATTTTTGCACAGAAATTTGGAAATCTAACCATGCACAGCATTGTAGTGTGATAGTCCTATGACATTGTTTTCGCTTGTGTCTGTTTTCATTTATTATCCTTTATTTTTTTTTTTTTTTTTGTCTTTTTGAGACAGGGTCTCACTATGCAGTTCAGGCTGGCCTTAAGCTCACTTTGTAGCTCAGGCTGGTCTCGAACTCACAACAATCCTCCTGCCTCAGCCTCCCGAGTGCTGGGATTACAGGCCTGTGCCACCACGCCCGGCTTTATTATCCTTTATTTAAAAAAATACCCAAACATTTACTTGAGAGACAGTATGGTAATAATTGGTATATCATGACAGGAAATACGTATTTAGAAGACCAGGTGTCTTCTAATTCCAAGTATGACCCTTCTATAACACATCACTATCTTCAGTGCAGTTGCTTGCATGCGCAGTTTCACGGTGAGAATCCTACCAATTAACTGTTAGTTTCAAAAACCTGTTGACGTTTCTCAGGATCATTGCCTTATCCATCTTGTGTGTATAAATGTATGGCTTTGCCCCTGTCATGTTTCCCAGCTGATCCCACAAACTTGCCTTTTAGCTCCTCCTGTGATTTTGGTGTTTTGTCATTCATGGATTTCAGTCTTGAATAGGATATAAGTAATTATGCAAGAGTAGTACAATTTGTATCACAGTAATTTGCTAAGAAACTCCCAAATTGCTTCATGATTAATCTTGGCACTTAAAGGAGAGTTCAGTAGGAGGAACCTCATGGAATCTGGGCAGGGTTTTATGTAGGACTAGTTGGCGATTTTGAAAAATATATATACTATCTGTGTATAATATCACCACCCAGAGCCATTGTGACGCAATAATGGAAGTTACAGTTCCGTCGCTGTCTCACACTTCCTTCTGTGGCGCCCTTGATGCGGCACCTGGAGCAGGTCCTGACGGGGGCTGGAGGACCTCCCTGACATTCGGGGGCCGGCGGGTCTCTGCTAGCGGGTTGGGGGTATTGTTTTCCAGAAGTAATTACGTGGCCTAAGATGTCACTTGCTTTCTTTTGTGTTTCTGGAGAAAATGCTGTCTCTTGCTGAGAGAATTTAGGCCGGAAGAGTATTTTCCCACTGTGGCATCTACCCACAGTTTTTAATATACAGAAACCTGAGAAATGACCTCTGTCAATGGCCCTCATAACTGAACCTCAGGTCCCATCTGTGCCCCCAGAAGGCTTTGAAGTAGACTGAATGACTATAGGATTTCTCATTTAGTAAGGATTATGACATTCTGCATTACATATATATGTGTGTGTATGTGTATATATAATATTTTATAAATCGATGTATATTTTGTTGAAGAATACTGGATATGTAAACATGCTCGGTGAAAGCTTGCATGAAAAATAAGCTAAAAGTATCAGTTCACTCTGTTTCCACAGGAGGAATGCACAGACTTGGAAGACTACCTGACAGAGCTAAAGCGCCCGAACACAGCCCTCCACGGCCGTGGCCTGCGATACTCTGTTCTGAATTTTGCCTGGCAGTGTTTTCCTGAGCTGCACTTGTTCACTTCATCCAGGCTGACTGTCTTAGGAGAAAGCCGCGTTGCCAAGCAGCAAGCTACAGCAGCGCACCCTGAGCGCCCTCCAGCGGGCAGCCGTGGGGAGTGGGCGAGCTCAGGGCGCAGAGGAGCTGGCCTGCGAAGACAGGAAGAGACACTCCAAAGAAGTCTGTCTGCAAGAATCATCTTGTACAGAGAAGGACAACTAGCTGGTTTGTCTTTGCATTAAAAAAAAAAACGGAATAAATTTGCCTTACATTCCATACGAATTTATAAGTAACTTTAAATGGAGATTATTGTGACCTATTGCTTGGCAGGAGAATCATTTTTAATCCCGTGGCACTGTTGGTGGAATGTTGCTAATGTTTGCAATCTAGATGTGAGAACAATTCCTACGCGCAGACTCCACCGGACCACGACTGCATTGCGTATCATGCCCAAAGCAGGAGCACAGGAAGAATGGGTTTGGAAGATACCTGTCTTGTGGCTGTGTATTTGGGTTCTTAATTAGTTAATTAATTAATTTGGTACAGGTTCTTGCTACATAGCTCAGACTTCTAGTAGTCTTCCCGCTCAGCCTCCCCAGCACTAGGATTACAGGTGCACCACCACACGCCCAGTTTCAGGGCAGGAATGGCACGCTGGTTGTTCCAGGGCCTGCATGGCATGTACCAGGGATTGAACCTGGGTCCTTGCACTTGCCAGGCAGGTGCTTCGACTGCTGACCTATCTCACCAGGCCTTGGGTTCTAAATTTAAAAAGAAATTTTTGAAAATATATTTTTATATCTTCTTTGGTAAAGTTCCCAGTAAGACTAATTTCTGTTGTTGCAGGCACCTGAGTTAGATAGAAATATACTAGACAGTCAGACAGGCCCTTGAAGGAGATAACACAGAAGAGAAGATACTTTACAGCTGTGTGAGGGTTGGATGCTCCCACCGTGGGCCAGACCTAAAGACCAAAGATCAAACAAATGCCAACCTCCCTAAAGATTGGCATCTGAGATTGATCATCACCCTGAGGGAGCCAGAAGAATCATTAATCCAACTATTGCTGGATGGCTACCTGACAAAGTCCTGTTCTACATTTATGCCCACTTGCTACATAACTTGCTTCCCCATTTGGTCCTGAATTTAATTGATTTAACCTGAGCAATAGTGCTCAGAATTTCATTGGCTGACCATAGTTTTGGGCCACATCATGCCCACCTAAGCGAGTTCCCATGTTCTCCACCACCTTAGACCTGCCTCACCACATGGTTTACTCTATAACAGTCCCTGAAAGAGACAGCTTCCTTGGGACAACCTACTTGGGCCCCCCTACTGTCCCTCTCTTGGACAGGAGCTTTCTTTCCCCCAATAAATATATTCTGCTCATAACCTCTGTTTGTTGCTAAAATTCATTCTTTGGTTTTAGAGAACATGAACTCATCTAGGACAGTTCGGGAGATCATTTTTTTCCTATATCATTTGAAGGTCACCCACCCAAGATCAGTTTTTCTCTGTAGTTGTTTATTTTCCTGGTTTGTACTCCCATCTCTGTGTGTTTGTAGGTTTGGAATTTTCTGAGAGAAAGAAATGTCCTGAGAACATCTTACTGATTTTTCTTTTTTTCCTTTTCACATGTTTGGTACAGGGTCTTCCTACACAGTTCAAACTCTTAGCGATCCTCCTGTTTCAGCCTCCCCCGAGCTGGGATTAGAAGCGTGCACCACCGTGCCTTGTCTCATTCGTGAGCTCAGGGCACCCATGGGTGGGGCTGGTGTGGCATGTGATAACGATCAAACCCCGCTCCATGCAGTTGCCTAAACAGGCCCTTAGTCCACTGAGATATCTCATCGGCCCTCTTACCAAGCTTTAAAATAGTCAATATGGATGATTATTATTTTTCATGTTTTTTTTTTCCCTGTAAAGGGTCTACAGGGTGTTCAGGGTCTCACTAGTAGATCAGACTCATAGTGATTCTCCTGTTTACAGCCTCCCAAGTGCTGGGATTATAGGCACGCACCACCATGCCTAGTCTCAATTGCCTTTTCGGAGCACGGCCGGGGCCGGCATGGCCGGCCTTGGGATCGAAACCCTGGCCCCTGTGCCTCCTTGCAGGTACTTTAATCAGCTGAGCTATTTATGTTTTTTCTTTATATTATTAAAAACAGATGATTAAAATTTAGATAATATCATAACAATAGTATTCAGAAAAATCAGGACTACCAACTTATCATTTAGATAAAGACTGTAAAATTTCTGTAGAATCACTTCTATTTTAAAACATACTTAGAACAATCATGGCATTGTCCTTTTTTTTAGTGAGCAGAGGGTAAGGAGAAAAGCTGGGAAACAGGACAGGGACAAAGCCATACATTTGTAGACATGCGATGGGTGAGGCAATGATCCCAAGAAACATCAGCAGGCTTTAGAAAGTAGCAGTTAATTGGTAGGATTCTCAACCTGACTATCTATATATGCTGATACCTGTGAACCAAGCAACTGCACTGAAGATAGCAATGTGTAATAGAAGGGTCACGCTTGGAATGCCTGCCACCATTCTGGCCTGCTAAATACATACTTCCTGTCATGACATACCAATTATTACCATACTGTCTCACAAGTAAAAGTTTCCTTTTTATGGGTAATAAATGAAAAAAAGGCACAAGAAAAAAAGTAGTTCCTTCCTTGTAGCCATATACAAGGCTGCATATGGTTAGATTTCTAAATTTCTGTATAATAATATGCATATATTACTATTTTTGTTAAAAATGTTTTCTTCCTCATATTCTGTAAGGACTTAAAGTTCAATGCATCAGTACTTGATAGAAAATATCTGTTCCGTGTTATGCCTAAGTGTTTGATATATAGACAGATAGGGTAAACCGAACTGTGTATGTTGCAGGGTAATAATCAGCTTCTCATCTGGATGGTTAACAGCCTAAGTGTGCAGATCAAAAATTGAAGAAAAGAAAGGGCTGAAAGGCCAGCCAACATTTTGACCCTAGCCTTTCAAGGTCAGTAAAGACTCAGGACATAGGAGAACCTGAACAGTAACATCATGTAACTCAGTTGTGCCCCAAATTTTCTGATCCTTTGGAGTAAAACTGTTTTCCCTTTTGGTTGAGGGTAATCTCATGACGTTCTCCACCGTGAACAGCAGGTGGCAGCATTACATCGGCGGTTCCCGAAGCGGCGCAAATCCCTTTCTGAGGAAGGGGATGCTGGGAGCCGGCTGTGGGCAGAGTTATAGCAGCAGGTGCTGCCGTGCGCGCGACAGAGGAATGTGTGTTTCCTACGGAGGCGGCACCGCAAACAAATGGGAAGGAAGGCTCGCTAATGCCTCTGAATGCTGCAGATTTTTATGCACATTTTCCACTCTAATAGTTCCTTCCCTGTAAAAATGAAATGGGTCAGATGTTGAGATTTTTATGGGACTTACAAAGTGGTGGGTGTATAATAAAGACCCCGGCCCTACAGCTGTGGGTTTTTAATGTCTAATTTTTCATTTTATGCAGTTATAATTTTCTAAGAACAATAGACTCTTATCTTTGCTTTTCTCAAATTTCTAAGCAGATTTTAATAATAAGGAACCTGGATTTCAGGTCAATAAAGATACTGTGTACAGACACAAACTACTAATGTGTACTTACTACGACTGTTTGTGTTTAAGTCCGCGGCTGTAAGGCCTTGGCTAGGTGGAGTTCCCTTCGGTGTTCCCCTGGCACCATCTGAGGAGCACAGGTCTCTAATGTCCCAGCTGCATATATGTTGCTAAAATACTTTAAGCGTCTATGTATGAATAAACTTGCTTAGTTCTTACCAGTGAAGAGCTTATAATCTTCCTTAATTTCCTTTGGGAAGTTTAGCCATCTATTGGAGGAGTACTTGGAAAACAGAAATTGTTGACTAAGTAAAAGCAGAGGAAACTGAAGGCTTAGCTAGATGCTCGATGCTGTCGAGGTCTTTACCTAGGCTGGGAAAGAAAAAAGTTAAAGGACCATGGTACAGCTGAGAGCTGCATGCTAGCCATCAGCTTCATTTTACTATTTTATATTCTCGGAAACCTTATTTTTTCTGTTAATTCATTTTAATTAACTTCTGAATTTTAATTTCCTCATGTCGGTGCATAGTCTGCTGTGGATAATGATTGCTTTTTAAAATTCAGTCTCGAGAAAACAATCCCGACTGGGTCTGCCCCATAAGTGGTTGGAAGCCAAGATACTGGTGGCAGTTTTCATCTCTTTGGACATGCTATGGACTTTCAAGTGAACATTTGACAAAGATTCTCATGTGGGGTGGAGCCCTGGGCATGAGATCGCTAGCGTGCTCACTTGGTACCCACAGACCCTGGGGGCAGCGGGCTTAGAGGTGAGCCCCGTTATGCCACCTCGTAATTAGAAATCATTTAGCTTTCAGGCACCTCAATTCTTTTTCTCTCAAATGGGCATAATCATAGCACCAGACCACCAATGTTTTAGAGAGGAGTAGCTGAGGTGATGGATGTGAAGTGCTTCACCAATTTCCAAAATATAAATGCTGGTGGTTACTATTATGATAGTTAAAAAATTATCACAGCAGATTTAAACACATACATTTTAAAAGAACACAACTGGATTACTTTTTCTTTACAAAACCCCTACCTATATAAAGATAGTTTTAAGATCTGTTAAAACCCAGATCTCCCCTAAGGAATAGGTTACAGCTTTTAGTTACATAGTGCCTGAGACAATATATTTGTGTAACCTTCTCAGAAAAGTTTTATAAATAACTTTCATGGGCCATGGGCTTTATTAGGCTTCCAGTCCTAAGGGGTCCATACAAGCTGCGCTCAGGATTATTTAGAAAGATTATAGACAACTGTTTTGCCTCAAGGGGGTTGCTGTCTGTGCACATGCCTGCCTCACCTTCAGGCCTCTGCGGCAGCTCCGGGCTCCAGAGGCCGCATGCCTGTGTGGGCTTTGGTGCGGGGGCTTTGCTGTAGCCACTCCGCGCTCTTGCTGCCCTCAGACGCCTTTCTGAAGCACAAGCTGTCTGCACCCACAAGCATGCTGAGGGTGTGCCATGGTCTTTTCATTGTTTTCCTGTAGATTTGGTTGTTATTGCAGTTAGTTAAGAAACAAGATGAGGTGTAATGGTCCATTTAGATGCTGCCGAGGTCTAGGCCATTGCCTACCGCATTCTCTGGAGCAAGTCTCTCTGTGCTTGCTTTCAATCACTGTGCATGTCTTGGGCCAAGAGGCCTAATAATCTGCTCTTTGTCTGGTTTTTCTTACTCGGTCCTTTCTTGCCACTTGTTCCTTCTTTGTTCATTACTACGTGTCTGTAGATTGCAATTTAAGAGTTCCTTCTTTCAAGGTAAGTGATATTCTTTCTTCTCTGTCTGTCTGTCTGTCTGTCTCTGTCTCTCTCTTTGGTGGTATCACAGGACTTTGGGCTTGCTGGGCAAGCACTGAGCTGTCTTCCTAGTGCCCTCCCCCCACACATTTCTTTTGTACACACAGTCTTACTATAGCCCCAGGCTGACCTTAAATTCCAAATTTTCCTGTCTCAGCCTTCTAAATGCTGGGATTAGGATTATGGGTATGTGTCATGAGGCCCTGTGGAAGCACTCTTCTTATGTGGTTTTCTGAATGCTATGCACACACAGTTTTGTGGAAAAAAAAATACTTTGAAGTTGGTATAGACTTAAAATATCAAGAGGCTTAGCTTTCAGAAAGCAGAAAGCACATCGATTGTGGAGGTGCTCAGTGAGCAGACTGAGCCGCTGACGAGCTCAGGGCTGAATGGTTTATCAGGAGAAGGGAGCCTCATGGGAGGAAGTGGGCAGCTGGCACAGGCCATGGTGGCATCTGGCCCTGGCCCTTCCTGCTGGCTGCTTCTCCTGCTCTCTGCTTCCTGAATGCCACGAGCTGGACAACTTCCCTCCACTGCACTCCTGCACTAGGGTGTGCCTGCTGGCTGACCACGGACGGAACCCCAGGAAACTGAGAGCCAAATAAACCTCCTGTCCTGGAAGTAGTGGGTGTCAGGCATTTCTTGAATGTGGATTGTCATGTGTGTGTGTGTGTGTGTGTGTGTACTGGAGATGCCATGTGGATTAATACTGTTAATTATAGTCAGGCTAAAACAGAAGGTTTTCATTCTAGAAATATGATAACTGAGCAAGCAGTCTTTTTCCTGTTTTAATTTAGGATAGTCTATGAAAGAATTAAAACAGAAGCTACTTTGATATTGAATAGGTAACATACTACTCCAATGGTTGATGCAGGCTAAAAGGAAAAAGATTGGGGTCAGTTTGCAGGCCAGCTGTAGAAGGGGTATATGAGGGAAGCTGATTCCCAGGGCCCCATGCTGCGCTGACCCCACCCCTGGGTGCAACAGAGCCTGCGAGCAAGTCCTGGCAGGGCGGCTCATGCCTGTAATTGCAGCGCTGGGGAGGCTGAAGACAGGAGGTTCACTATGAGTCCTTCCGATGCTATTAATTCATACATTTCAGCTGAGCTAGTGTCCTCTCCACTTGTTCTGGGTGGGCATTGGGTTTCCTCCATATGTTTCTGCATCTGATTCTTTAGTTCAGATGCTATTAATTCAGAAATTCCTTTTTTTATTTTCTATCTGAGTTCCTCTATATCTTTCTGCAGTTGTTTCTTTATTTCAGACACTATTGATTCATTGATTTCAGCTGTGTGATTCCCAGTTTTTTCTGTGCTAGTGTCCTCTGCACTTGTTACGGGTGGGCTTGGGGTCTGAGATGGTATTTTGTTCCTTCTCATTGAGGTTTTTGTATAACAATGTCTTCTGACCTTTGTTGTAGGTAGAGCTTTGGTGTAGTTATAACCTTAGCTCCTACTGAAATTCAGGTGTAGATCTAGAAAGTTTGAATTTATCCACTTGTGCCTGGCTTGGGTCTGGCTGCTGTGCTCAGCTGCAGCCCTTGGGAGTGAACTTGCTGCGCCCCTCTGGCGAGGTGCTCTTCTCCTGGACTAGCTGGGTGGTTCTGTCCCTTACTCCCTCTGCATGGACTGTAGCTGCAGAGTTTCACCTCAGGCCTGTAGGCCAGGCCTGAGCTGCATCTGAAGGGGACAAGGGGGCTAGGGGAGCAGAGACGCTCTCTCACACACTCCCCAGGCCTGGGCTACAACTGAATCTGGGGGTCCTGAGACCCGGCAGAATTTCTTACTCACTCCGTGGGCATAGGGGAGTGGCAGAGTGGTGGTGGGGTGTGGGTTTGGACTGGACAGGTCCCGCTGGCCTCACTATGAGTCTGAGTTGCATAGTGAAACCCTGTACCAAATAAATAAAATAAAAAGTAAAATTAATGGCAGTTGCTGCCCTCTTGGGGTCTCTGCCAAGACCAAGCTGGTCTGTCAAACTGGCAGGAGTGTGACTTTGACAGTAGGGCCCTTGCTATGCTTTCTCGAGCTATAAAGAGCATGGTGCATCACAGTTCTAATTTTATAATTATTTTCTCTTTGTCTCCAGCGCTGTTCATCATCCTTACCTAAC
Source organism: Ctenomys sociabilis (assembly GCA_004027165.1). Taxonomy (NCBI): domain Eukaryota; kingdom Metazoa; phylum Chordata; class Mammalia; order Rodentia; family Ctenomyidae; genus Ctenomys; species Ctenomys sociabilis. The sequence continues at coordinate 36,514 of PVKA01010144.1, read as the reverse complement.
AAAACGCTAGTCTGGGTTAACACAGTGCTTTTCATAGCTGAACACGCCTGCAGAGAGCCACCCAAACAATTTGGCTTGTTTTGTGTTGAGCCTATAAAGATGTAAGAGGTGAGAAGTGGTGCTTGGGGAATAAGAAAACCAGGCAGAATTGGGATGGGATGATGGAGTTTTGAGTAAAGAGGAGACACTCAGGATAAAGACAGCAGAAATGGGCGATGTGTGTGAGCACTCATTCCCTTCACTGCTTTCCCCACCTCCTAAGCAAAACTCTGTAAGACTTATCTAGCTCAGATGAGACAGATGGCATCCAAGTTCTTGTGTCTGATTCATTTTCCTCGACGTTATATCTTCCAGGGACGTGTATTGTCCTACAAATGCCTCACGTTTGTCCTTCTGTACAGCGTTCTATTATATATAGGTACCACATTTTCCATGTCCAGTCATCTGTTGATGGACATATGGGCTGTTTCCAGGATTTTGTTATTATGAACTGTGTTGCTGTAAGCATTGGTGTGCATGCATAACTGCAGTATGATGTCTTAAGACGTTTGGGGAAGATACTTAGAAAGGAAATAGCTGGGTCATGTGGAATTTCTATTTGTATATTTTTGATAAATCTTCACGCTGACTTCCACAATGGTTGTACCAGTTTACATTCCCACCAGCAGTGGAGGAGGATCCCTTTTTCATCAGGGACACAGAACTAGAGGGTAGATGAGAGAAGGGACAAAGACAGAAACAGTGACTGGTGCAGGCAAATATACAAAGGGTGTACTCAGCTTGGCAATTGCCTGCTTCCTTCTAATCAGGATCCCGAGTTTCTGTGGCCACTGTAATCTGACAAAGTGTAGATGACAGAGCTTGAAGATCCTGTGCTTGTACTGGATGCACAAATAACAAATATAGTACCAGATGAACGAGCTCTGTCTATGTATTAAAGAGTTCGGCGTTAGACTGAATTATTATAGTGACTCACTAGTTGCTTTCAAAGCTAGTTTTGTGCCACTTGTTTTCATCACATAAAAGGAAAAATAAGGAACAGCATGTAGGAAATGTAAATTAATGTGTGAATTTGGGTACAGCATTAGCTTTGAAATGAGCTGGAGTCCTGTAGAGTCTTTTACACCCGGCCCAACACATGTGTGTAGTGTGAGAGCTCACACGTCTTCGCTGACCTCTGGTGCCACATTTATTCTATGTTCATTGTTTTGTCACTGATGTCAGTGTTTGGTGAGGACTGAGGAGCTTTCCTTCCCAGATGTTTTGTTTGACTTCCTGCATTTTGGGCTGTGATATTCCTGGATAGAGTACTTTGCTGTAGAAATCTTTTTTAAAAAATAGTTTAATTCTCACAGGAGAATGTACATCAGCTCTAACTTAATCCCACTGTTCAGACTTATTCTTTCAGCCTTTAAAATGTGTTTTCCCTAACATAATAGCATGATAAATGCAAGAAGTGTGTGCACAGGACGAAATGTTTGGAAATGCTTCTACGATGCACTTGTACACTGGGAAATGCACTTTTCTGTAAAGCGTTTCCAGTGGGTATCTGAAAGATGAGCACAAACTTTTGTGAGAATTCTAATTTTAAACTTAAACAGCACAATATAATTTTAAACTTAGTACATATATATCATTGGCCCAAGTGACTAAGGAGTAACTCTAAACTTAAATAACTAGAATGGCACAGCAGATATCTTTTCAATTTTCTCTAGTAAAAGTGTTCAAACATTCTCCCTATATTCTGCGCATGGATGTGGTTTCATGTGTTTAGCTTTGAAAAGGTACATGTCCTTTTCCAACTCACAGTGCACATACTTTGCAGTTAAAGATCATATTTATCTGGAATTTTTATGCCCTTCCCTTCCCTCTCCCTCTCCCCTCCCTTCCCCTTCCCTTCCCTTCCCTTCCCTTCCCTTCCTTCTCCTTTCCTTCCTTCTCCTTCCCTCCCTCCCTCCCTCCCTCCCTCCCTCCC